>JAECUM010011509.1:0-103601 GCA_016617855.1 Megalonaias nervosa | reverse complement strand
AAAATGAAACTCAGTGTTCTCCAATAGCATCAGTAGATTGTTGAAGCATTTTTTTCACATTGGTTTACTGTATATTATTTCTTACTTAAAATTTGAATTGCCACCTTTTATTCCTGTTACGAATGTATCCATTCATTTAACAGGAGGAGAGTTACTTCCTTGCCCCATGCATGCTGCAGCAGGAAACGCCAGAGGAGGTCATTTGCCCAAAACCGAATGATCAGATGGAGAGTTCACCCGTCATGTGCTATGTCTTCATAGGTAACTTCCTACCCAGTCCGATCTTTCACAGGCTCGTTGCTGCCTGTGTTGCTCACTGGCCAGTAGCCATAAAGAAGAAAGAGCAGAAAGAAGAGAATCTGATCTTTTGTGGCTGTTGCATTTTTCAGCTGGACCAACAACACAAACTGACTCTACATTTTAGACAGCATGTTATCTTCCTGAGAGTCACAAGAATGGGGATCAAGGAGAAGTCTCCGTCTTCAAAGTTGTGCATGGAGGTGAGAGAGTTTATCACTACGAACCTCCTTAACATTATTGGATACCTGGGCCAGGGTCTGAAGTTTGAGTACTTTATTCAATGTCCTGAATACAATGGTGTCAGTATCAACAGCCTGATCCCTGTATCCCTTCTCAAAGAGAATGCAGAAGTACATTGTGATTTTCATGACCACATGATTGAGTCATCCAAAGTTTTGGATTTCTGGTTTGAAGATCAGGTGAGTGCTAGCCAATTAAGGTGTTTATAAAGTTTTATAGGAGATTGAATTGAACACTTAAAAATTCAGAGTATTATGCTCTCTAATGTCTAAAAGATTTGCACCATGTTATTTAATGTCACTTAGATTGTGACACATGAATTTTACTTTATATCCAAAATTTACCCAAGACTCTGGCACTGAAAGGGTGGAACTAATCGGAAGACTTATATATTAGAAGAAATGCAAATTTTTTAAATTTGTATTTTGCCATAATGATGATGTATTCAAAAAGAATACTATATGTTGATTTGAATTTGAATTTTGTGTGATAATGCTGAGGAATAAACATTACTCCATTAAAAAAAAAAAAAAATATAAAGATTATTATGTTCATATATATCGTACGTTTGATATATAATACAACAGCTGTCAAATGCATACCACAACCTGTAAGTCTGTGTATATAATACAACAAATGTCGAATTCATACCACAACCTGTAACAGTGTGTATATAATACAATATATTTTGAATATATACCGCAACCTTTTTGTCAAAATGTGATTTGTTGTAATTTCAGGAACAATCTGGAGATAGTGATGCTTGTAAGTATGTTTTCTGCTTGACAGTAAGTGCGAATTGGTACAACAGTAATATGTTCTTCATAAAGTCCATCTAGTTTATTCTTGTATGCAGTTAATATTATAATAAACTGGAACTTGCAGTGACTGATATGCTTTTGATCATTGTTGCAGTTTGGTTGATCTACCTGGGACACATTTTATGTACTGAAGCTTTGTCCTTTATGTCAGTGAATGCTATACCTTGGCTGATCTCTTGGGAGCACATTTTTTGTATTTTTTTTTTCTTATGCCGATAAAGTGATACACCTAGACTGATCTATCTGGGAGACATTTTATGTATTTGTTCTTATAATGACAATGTGGTACAGGGGCCCCGAGTGGTCTAAAGCGCTCTCCGTAACGGATCACTGCCATCTCACCTCTGTCTGCGTGGATTCGAGTTTAGGATTCGGCGAATGTGGATATGTGAGAAAGCTTGCCGGTAGCTTCTTGTGGGTCGGTGGTTCTTTCCGGGGATTCCCCGGTTTCTTCCTCCACCATTAACACTGGCCGCCATGTATAGCTTATCTTATGCTGAAAAATGACATTAAGCCAGACAACAACAACAACACCAAAGTGGTACAACTTGATTGATCTATTTGGGAGACATTTTTTGTACTTGTTCTTATAATGATAAAGTGGTACACCTTGATTGATCTATTTGGGAGACATTTTTTGTACTTGTTCTTATAATGATAAAGTGGTACACCTTGACTGATCTATTTGTGAGAGATTTTTTGTACTTGTTCTTATAATGATAAAGTGGTACACCTTGATTGATCTATCTGGGAGACATTTTATATAGATTTGTTTCATTCATTATAAAGATGTGGGGATTTGTTAAAATTATGGGGACATTAGCAGCTTCTGGTGGAAAAATTCTGATGGATCACTAGGCACTTTTCATGCTCAGGATCACCTAGTTTTGTCTCACTTAAAGTAAATGTTTTGATAAACTGGTACTTGGTGTGATTATAATCTTTTCTTGATCGGGATCATCTGGTTTAGTCATGCCAGCAGTAAGTGTTATTACATGTAGAAGCCAAAGCTCTAAATGACTTTCATCTTGTCTTGATCGGGATCATCTGGTTTAGTCATGCCAGCAGTAAGTGTTATTACATGTAGAAGCCAAAGCTCTAAATGACTTTCATCTTGTCTTGATCGGGATCATCTGGTTTAGTCATGCCAGCAGTAAGTGTTATTACATGTAGAAGCCAAAGCTTTAAATGACTTTCATCTTGTCTTGATCGGGATCATCTGGTTTAGTCATGCCAGCAGTAAGTGTTATTACATGTAGAAGGCAAAGCTCTAAATGACTTTCATCTTGTCTTGATCGGGATCATCTGGTTTAGTCATGCCAGCAGTAAATGTTATTACATGTAGAAGCCAAAGCTCTAAATGACTTTCATCTTGTCTTGATCGGGATCATCTGGTTTAGTCATGCCAGCAGTAAGTGTTATTACATGTAGAAGCCAAAGCTCTAAATGACTTTCATCTTGTCTTGATCGGGATCATCTGGTTTAGTCATGCCAGCAGTAAATGTTATTACATGTAGAAGCCAAAGCTCTAAATGACTTTCATCTTGTCTTGACCAGGATCATCTGGTTTAGTCATGCCAGCAGTAAGTGTTATTACATGTAGAAGGCAAAGCTCTAAATGACTTTCATCTTGTCTTGATCGGGATCATTTGTTTCTACCATCATATACTTGGAAATTGGTGTGACTATAACCTGTTCTTGCTCTGCATTGCCTGTGATAAACGTTGCAAGACATGAAACAATATAAAATCTGTCACAAATTTCCCTCAAGCAATCAATTGTTGGTTCATCTGTTATTGATGATAATTCTTTTGGACACAACATTGTACTAGGAACTATATAGTTCATTGCACACTCATACTTAATAATAAAATTGTAATTTATTCACAAAATTTGTTCCAAAAATATAATAAAATCTCTTCAGCAAGACAACACTACTAACTACACCCCAGATCAAAGAAGTTTATTCCACCAGATAATTCTAGGGTCCCTTGTCAAAGAGGTCTGTGGTCCTGCTCATATCAAGTCTGCTCCTACATTCTTGGCACCTTTAATTGTACCTTATTTGTATCATCTGCATCTGACAGTGCTTCAGGAACAGTGACCATTGGAGAATCTTGACTGCACCAGGTAGGCAAGTGGTTGATCGTCTGTCTCCAAACTAAATTTGCTCCTGTACAAATACCAAGCAGTTGCAATGAAATTCGCCACATACTTTCGATAGCGACCAGATCACTCTAAGAACGGCCGTACTTCAGTATTAATAGTGTGACATATATTGTCTTGGAGTTGCTTCAGCTTACACATACCTGGTGACATTTTGGCCTGGCTCAGTGATATGTCCCAAATGTTCAACATGTGGAATCCAGTGTGGAACTTTGAAGGATGAGCCATCAATGTCTTCCGAAGTAGATGCCTCAGATCAGGTACTTAGAGAGATGGGTTTGCACTGTATATAAATGTTGGATTCTCCCCCATGACTCCAATAACTTCATCATTATTTTACTAAGGACATTCTGTGCGTTCCGGACTCTAAAAGTATGACCAATCACTGATATTGTCCAGCCGATGTTGCAAAAGCAAGTTTTGGCCTATCCCTGATGGAGAGATGCCAATAACCCTTAGTCAAATCCATCTTTGAAAAGTATTTCACCTTGGACACAGTGGGAATAATGTGTTCGGATCCAGAAACATTTCAAGTTCAAACTCAATCACCTCGTTGAACTTATGATCGTCTATGTAGTATGATGGGTTCCACCTTTCTTCTGCATCAGTAAAACTGGAGAACTATGCTCAGAGTCTGCTGGCTTGATTACTCCCAAAATCAACAATTTCTTCAACTTTGTCCTTATTGCTTTCAATTTCATTGTGGGGTAAATTATACTGTTTATGCTGGATCGGCTTTCCATCCACCAGAATCAAGCTGAATTTGACAAGCCAAGTTCTCCCTGGAAACTCGGTTAGTACATTTGCATATCCTGCAAACATCATCTCTACTGCGTCCTGCTGATACAAAGTCAAAGTAGGATTGCACTTCACATCAGATAGTGTCTCTTCCTTTCTATGAGGACAACTCGGAATGCTGTTCGCATCTTATGAATTGTCTTCGGTTTCCTCTGTCATGATCATGTCAATAAAATCAGTGGGTGACCCCATTCCTGGTACCTTTTAAACAGATTAGCATGGTTCAGCCCCTAGTTCTGGAATCATATCTCACATGTCTGACCCCCTACCTTCTCAGTGATGACTTAAAGAGTCCTCTCCACAAAACTAGCACCTCGTCACCCACCTGGTATTGGCATGGCTTAGCTCTTCTGTCATAATGCTTTGCGTGACAAGTCTTTGCCTGCTTGATATTTCCTTGCGCCAGCACACAAACTTCTTCTGGCTTGTTACAAAAGAGTTCACGACATACTGTTAGTCAGTACTTGTCTCTTTGGCATCTTGGTCCTTGGTCCACAACAGTTTCAGTATGATCAAGGCATAGGTGGAATATAGTGACCCATATCCTTAGGATGGCCTTAACACAACTTCTTGAGTGTGTGTTTCAGAATTCCATTAAAGTGCATGACCAAATTATTGCAATGAGGATGATATGGCATTGTAGTGAGATGCTTGATCGATATTGGCCGATTCACCTCTCCAATCACTTTACTCATAAGTTGTATCCCTTGGTTGGTCAGAATTTTCTAAAGTTCCCCAACTGGCTACAAAATCCCAAGTAGAGCCTCCACGACAGTTTCTGGGTTGATATTATGCAAAACGACAGCTTCCAAATAGCATGTAGAACAATGGCTGGTGGTCACAATATAACAATTCCCATGTACCAATGAGAGATTTATCAGACTGATTAAGTCTATTGTGACAAACTGGAACGGTTCATTGATGAGAGGTGTGTTTTCCAGAGAAATGTGCAAATCCTCTGGCACTTGACATGTAAAAGACAAAACCATTCCTATCTGTTCACTTTTTACTGCAGTTACACATTTTCTTATCTCGCTTTTACAAGAAATAGATACTTCTGTATTATTTACCGTAGGCAGCCCTTAGTGATACACTAAAGAACTGTATTGGTTCTGCCATTTGTTCAGATTATCACCTTGATCTTGATATCAGTAGATATTATGAGTTCCAGAGAATGTTATCTTACTCATAATTGCATTATTATAATACCTTTCTTATCTTCTGTGGGCATTATAAACACGCCTTACGAATCTTAGAGTGAAGCTTCCTTCGAGAACCTAACCTCTAATCCATTTACCCGCTATCCCTGTTTATGAGCGAAGAGAAGGAACAAATAATGTCCTGGATTTCTGGTTATTAATCAGCTACCTTCAGTACCTCTGATTCCTCATGAAAGTTCCTGTCTCAGTCATATCTGTGCTTGGATGTTGTACATAGCAACAACTTGGAAGACACAATATCTAACTTGGGACATTTTTTGAGTTTAGTGAGCCACCATCATCGATATTCTTCTCCAACTACCTCACATTTAGCGCATTGATATTGGCTTCAACGCCATTATCCAAATATGATAAAACTCGTTTTCCCCCTCACCATTATCGTATAGTACTTGATGAGTAAAGACACGGGTTTCGACTGAAGAAGTTTACTGCTTACTGCAACGTGAGTTCTGTCCTCCTCCTCCCTCTAGAACAACTGCATGATATCAAGCTGGCAATCAGTTGTTTATTGACTTTAAGGAAAGAATCAACTTTCAGATTACTTCCACAGTCTGGATGGAGCTGCATTGGCTCTCTGATTAGTGTGCCAGATGCACGACTGAAAAGGTGTGGGTTTGAATCATACCATTGGAGCAGTCCGTGTCAGTTACCATTGTCTTTCCTTTGGCAAAGCACTGTACTCTAATTGTCATGGCACTAAATGACCTACTTATGATGATGTGCCATCAAGCAATAAACTAAACCAGATCGAGTCTTACAGAGTTACTGACATTCTGGGCTACTTATATCGTCAATTAGAAGACCCACCCATCGACCGACCCTTGCAAAGAAGCCTTCCCTCAAACTTCAGTATGTGGTTCTAAAAGTACCACATGCACGTTTTCCATTTCTATACCCAATCGTATCGCAGCTTTTGCAAAAGCATCCTCAGTACACGCAGAGTGAAGACTTCTTGCGACACATGTCATTTGTTGCGTAACGTCGTGGCTGAGGACATTAAGTTGGTTCTAATATCTGCAGGGATCTTCAACAGGCGGAAAACAGCGTATGGTCTCCCATCCAGAATCCCACAGGACATGCATGGGAGTCTCAGTCCATAATCACCCTTGTCTTAAACAGAGCTGGCTAACATAATCTGGCCAGTGCCATAACAGCATCTATGAACTTACAACTGGTTGAATGTGATACAGTGCACACAACCACCACCTTTCGTAAGACCAACACACATAAGACCATCCTTCAATCACAGCCATATAATTTCCTCTCCATTGGTCAGGTTGACTACAATTTATAAACAAGCCACCAAGGAAACTAATTATTCTCCCACACAGTCTCAACTACAGTGGAGAGATGTTCAAGGCTATCAACAGAAAGATCACAAGGACACTACTTGGACGGATACTACTGGGAAGGAATCTTACATGGTCATAATACACACACACCCTCTCAGCCACCCCCACCCCCATTACATCCATATAAAGCAAACCTTCCCCTACAGTAGTAACTGAATTATTAATTGGATAGGGCATCAATCCCTGTATTAAGTGGATATCACTCTACCTAACTGCCTGACAGAATTTTAGACCACTGCCACCACTTCTTATGCCTAATGGGCAATCACTCTGCCCAGCCACCACATAGGTCAACAGACAAATATTAGCTCCCATTAGCTAACATATAGTTTTAAAGCTAAAATTGTTTAAGCCTGGGAGTAGTTCTCCTAAGGCACGGGTGAGTAAAATAAGGCCCGTGAGCTGTGTCTGGCCCATGGCATAGTTGTGTCCATTAATTTACATAACACTGTATGGCTTTAAAAAATCACTTGTCCCACCCACGGCTTGGAGGATGTTACCCGCGCCTATCCAAAAGTATTAGGATCGGGTAAGTATCATTAAAAACATATTTTACAAGAGACAATCGCTTTCATACTGAGACAAGGCATTTATTTGTTGGGTTTTATTGTGAGAGCAAACTATGTGGCCAAGGCATCAACCAGCTTACAGTAGCAAAACTACTATAATACTGACTCATTCGGCACTGAATATTTTTGACATTTTGGCCAGAAATGGGGGTAGGAATCGCATTTTGGAGCTTAATTCTGAAGACATTCAAACACATCTGCTTCCAAGATTTTCTCATTAACACTGATGCCTAGTTATGCTAGAAACGTCATTTTTTATAAGCTATTTGGCTCGCACACGTGCAGAAGGGTAAAAATTGGATTCTTTTTCCTTATTGGACCCTTCATTGTCGTATCCTGGCAACTCCTTACTCCCAATCCACAACTTATCCTACTTTTTGTAAAGGTCTGCAATTTAGACCAATAGGATCATGGGCTAAAAAGTCTAAAATCCGGACACAGCGATCCCAAGAACGGTTTAAATTTTGGTGTAAAAAATATTTGGTCTCAAAAACTAAGTTTTTCACTCTGCATTTTATAATGTGAATAGAAAGTCCAGATTATTTGATATCATTGTAGATCTACATCTATCTGAATTTTTGTAATGATGCCCATTTTGTTGTATTTTAAAAGACCTTGACGCTACAGAACGTGGAAGTAGGATACAGTCTCATCACTCCTACAGGTGGGATTAGGGCTGAATGAGTTAGTAATTGTAGTTTTTGTTATAAAAGTTGTTAGGTATACACATGTAGACTAGTTGTGTATTTTGGATTAAGTTTTTGCATTTAGCTCAGGTTTGCACCCACTATATAAATACTGTTGTACATGTAATCATGAAATTTGGAAAAAGATGCATCTTGACGAGCATTGCATACCCACGTCACAGTAAGTAGATATATTTTAACTGTATTTCACATCTCACTGACCTTGATTAATTGTTGCAGTTTACGTATATTTCTCAAGCTCTAATCACCATAACATTATCAAACTGTATGCTTGTATGTATCTATTTTAGTATCACACTCATGCCACAAAGGAAAGTCATTATGGCCTACATTTTGCATTTAATTGATGCTTTTGCTTTGCACATGAGCAATTAGCATATTTGCACCCTGTATGTATACTATTAGATCTTGTAGTTGAAGGCTATTATTCAGCACACAACAGGCTACATAGTCAGCATAACTGGTGTAGGAAGAACCCAGGAAATCCCAGGTAAGAACCATAGACCCAGGGGAAGCTAATGGCAAGCTTTCTCACATACTCCACACACTGGCTGGACCCAAGACTCAAGCCCACACGGACAGTGGTGAAATGGCAGCGATCAGTAAAGGCGAGCGCTTTAGACCCCTCGTCCACCTGGAGTTGATTATTTTCAATATCAACCACCCAGAGCAGGAGTTCATTAAATACAGTGTAACATAGGAAACAATTCTAATGTTAACCTCCTAAATAAATCCCCAAAACAAAATGTGCAGATAATTGTCTCAAAATTTGAATATTTGTTATTTTGTTTTTGTTAACATTGGGCTGCATAAATGAAATTTCACATAGGTCCCCAAGATTCGTAAGGCGTGTTTATAATGCCCACAGAAGATAAGAAAGGTATTATGGGTAGTGAATTATCTGTTCATATAATATACTCTTGTTTTAAATCAAATTAATCCAGGATATGATTAAAGAAAATATAGGGTAAGTATAACTATAAAGGTGGAATCTGAAGACCTGTATCATATCATGTACAAATAACATTATACAAATTGTGTATGAAGCTTTGTATCTGTTCATCCTGTGTCCATAGTAAGATGTAAACACCACTATCATATGACAGTTTGATTTTATGCATACGTGAATTTTAGTACATCAAAACCATTTCCTTATTAAGACCTGGACAACAGATATTAGGATGTTTGTATACACAAATAAAATTCAGTATTTTAAAGCCTTCATATTATTTACATAATTGGGAGCTTTAGTTTCTCGGGTAGCGTACAATTTTACATGATGAAATACAATGATATAGAATAATTTATACTAACTGACAGTTGTTATTTTCTCAATATAAAACACTATGTCAAAAAGGTTCTTTGAACCACAGTTTGTAAATACATGTGCCAATTACTGTGACAAGTAATGCAATCTCTCTCATCATTGAATGCATCTCATCTTACCAAATCCAGTGTTAAAGACTAATAATAGAATATGTCTCATCTTACCAAATCCAGTGTTAAAGACTAATAATAGAATATGTCTCATCTTAATAAATCCAGTCATAAAGTCAATGAAATTAAATATCCAGTATGATCTTTTCATATTACTTAATGTTGTAAATGGAAATGTGGTTTTATGCTTTAATGCAAACCTGATTTAATAATGTCAGACCGTTCAGGAGGTAACCCATGTTATTCTGTTTGCAGCTTCTGCATGCCCCATGCCATCAGCACCAATCAGTGACAAAGACAGGTTCATGTGCATTGCATATCTGTTGAATGATGTTGGATCAAAGGTCCTGAGACAACTTTTCCATGACATGGTCACTCCCACCTACACACTGGATCAGTATCTTGCCAACAACAGGAGTACAATCAACGGCCTTCTTAAGAAAAAAGTTTTGAATGTGTCCCAGATGGACATCATGTTCCCGCCAAATGGAGATGACACAAACCTGACTGACTATGACATCACCCTGCTATCAGCACTTTTCAATAACATTGTGCCATCTTTGGGCCACCAAGAAAAGAATCTGATCAAAAGTCTGCGAGATAACAGGAATAAATTGTATGGGCATACAAAGTCGTGCAAAATGAATGCAAGTGACTTCCAAACCTGTTGGAGTGACATCAGCACAACACTGACAACACTCAGTCAACAATGTGGAGACACCAAATTTAAGAATGAAATATCAATGGAAATTCAGCAGACTCAAGTTCCAGATATATCCTACCTTAGCATGATCCAAACTTGTATAGCAGGATAGAAAGAGTTGAGCAAAGACTAGAATCAAATGAAACATCTCCCACAAGTGAGACATAAATGTAAATGTGCTTCAGTTGAAAGAAGAGTTTGAAAATAATGAAGTTCTAAATGTACATGTACATAAGCTCAAGAAACAGTCTCAGAACTGTATGAGTCATGAAAGGATATGTTCTTAAATTATGAAAATAATTCCACATTTACATGAACATACATTCGCATACGAGGAATATGTATACATGTACAAATTTTGTATTAGGACATTTTCAGTGTGCTGGCATGAGTTTCAACCCTGGTATGTCTAGTCAAATAAATCATCTTGCAAGCCAGATCTGTAAAATAAACATACATGGACACATGACAGTTAGTTTTAGATGCTTACTGGTAGTCCTAGTGGTTTGTGACTTACAGTTGGTAAATGGGCTTTTGTGATCTGTACAGTTTATTTCCATAACCACAATGTAGTTAGTTAACTTAATGACAAGAATCCAGTGAGGATCTTCCAACACCACCTTGTATAAATTTAGGCTTGCAGTGGTATTATTCATTCATGTTTAGTTCTGCCAATCATAAACCAAAAGTGCGTATGGGATCGTATGTTGTCCGTTGTCCAGCATCCGTAGTTAGACGTCCATCTGTTAATTCTCTTAACTACTTGGAGGATTGCTTTGAAGCTTTGTACACACACTGATTCCATGATGTATTTGATTCCAGATTAAAATGTTGCCACTCAGAAATCCAATACAGCTGTCACAGTAGTTACGTAGAAAATCTTACCACTTCTCCTATCAACATCACTGAAAGACATCTTATGATGTCTAGTTGGTACTAAATTGATATCAGCTCTGTAGCATAATAATTCTCTAAACATTTGTTAGTATGGATGGAGTACATTGTCTCGATGCCTCTATGATTGTAAATATATCAACAAATGTTTTGCAACCATTTTTTCTGTATTAAAAAAAGTGTCCCATCTCCACCCCCCAGTTATGGACTGTTTGATACAAATTATAAAAGTTCAAACATTTTGTACAAAGTAGGTGCTGGATCAAGATCTTTTTAATCTTACCCTTGTCAACAAATATCTCATGGACAAGGAAACCCTGCTGTAACACAAAGAGAGGAGTGCAAATGCAATAGGCTTTATTGTCATGAACTTATCAACTTGATACATATTAAATGTTAAATACTTAAAACAATTGTAATTTAGTATTTATTTGTTGGACAGAGAAACTATTCATTGGTGCATATAAATGCATGGATAAGAAAAGATTAAATTCACATCTCAGTTGGTCGTTAGTATTGAAGGAATTTAAAGATTATCCTCCAATGTAGCCCTGTAACCATGTAACTCTAAATGGAGGTGGGCTTGTGTTATTGCATGTGGATTGCAAGTCGTCAAAACACACACACACACACACACACACACACACACACATATATATATATATATATATATATATATATATATATTTATGAGTGTGTGTGTAATATATATGTGTGAGTGTGCTGTATAGAGGACCAAATGTACCTTCAACCATCTATAATTCCAGAACATCAAGAATGAGCAAAAAGTGGCAAAAAAATCAGTATTATGTGTATTCATTTTCTTCCAACAGATCTGTATATAAATCGGTGACATCATGCCCAAGTGGACACAAGGCAGGTTTGGGAGCTGCTTTGTTGCACACAGCTATGCCAGAAAAGGAGCCTTTACAGCAAAGATTTCTTTGCAACTCAGACATTATAGTCAGGATATGTAATGTAAGGTGTTATTAGTCAAATGAGTAATGAGATATGATAAGATGTGATATTATTATTATTATTATTATTGTTATTACCAGGGTATTATTAGTTTTATTATTATTAATTAGTATTATTGTCATCAGTATCTATAAATTTTGTCATAGCTTTAACTCAGAGTCGCACTCACACAGTTGGAAAACCTTTATATATGCAGATTGGTAGAAAAAAAAATTACACACATATCGGACCTCAGATTGTCTGAGTCGTCACTTCATGATCAGTAAAAATGACCTAATGAGAAAACAGGGATCTTCAATCCCATTCTGTATTCATTAAAGATAATGCTTAACACATTGCTTCTTAATGGGCCCTGAATCTCCCTAGTTATGGTCAAAAAAAGGCCTCAGATTTTCAAGCTCTGTATTTTTTGCTTTATCCTGTTTGGTAATCTATGGCAAAATGTGATGGCTCAGGCTGAACGGCCAGTACTACTGCACTCAAAGATTGGTATTTTGAAATTTGTAACTTCAAACCTTCTCCACTTGTCTTTCATTCTTGATGATTCGATACCACATAACTTCATCACTCCATGACAATATATAAAATTACAGTTCATGTTTATTGTGTTGATACATTATGATCATGGTTGTTATTGTTAGTAACATCAATAGCTATAAGTAAGACAAATATTCCAAATGCATTACAGTACTGTTTTTCTTTTCAACTAATTGTTTGGAGGGTTTTTTTACTTTAAATTTGAAGTCGCACAAGCAGTTTCCTACCTGTTCAAATTGTTCTATAAACTTCTAGTAGAAACAAGTCTTTCCTTAAACACAGATTCAAAAGGCATGAACCTTAAATGATGCTGTATAAAAAGAGGGAAAAAATTTTTCTATAAATCTGATTATAGAAAAGAAAATATAATTTGTTTTCTTGCTTGTTGAGTGGAAACAGAAGGAAGGGGCTTTTTCATTTTCCATGTCTAGTGTATTATTCACTTTATCATATGCTCTATGTCCAGTGTATTGCACACTTCGTCATATGCTGCATAGTTTTACTCATGTTGGTCTGTTCTTACATCATATAAACATAACAACTTTCAAGGATTTCACTGAATGAAACCAAATTTGATTATGAAAGCAATGATCACATTTGAGTTTCAATCTTTTATATTAAAATTGTTTAAGATTTAAAGCCTATAAAACTTAATGGCCCTTTCAACATAACCGTGCCTCAGTACATTTTTTGAACACTCAACAACACCTTAGATCAAATGGGTCATTAGTATAAGGATTATGATAAATGCATTCTATGTACAGGACATTTATGGGGCCCATTTTTATGTTATCTGACAAGTACTTGAAAAAATAATATTCAAGCTGTCAGGACAGGCCTTGTTAAGTTTCAGTAAATCGTCATGTTGTGCACAAACTATGATATTTACATTTGTTCTGTTCAACATGACCTTTTAAAGGAGAACTACTGCATAAATTTTTTAAAAAGTTATACTTTGCTTTCATTTTTCTATTAGATTTGAACTGTAGTTCATGTTCAAATTCGGCTTGTGTTCGATGTAAAAAGGCTAACAATCGCATTTAGAAGCAGTTGATCTTCAGTGTATGTAAGGCTTTCCTTATCTAAAATAGTGCATACCTACGTGTGACATAGGTAATAAATCAAAATGGTCCTTTACATCACAAATAGCGTGTATGGATTGTTATGCTTTGACATTAATTTATCTAACATTAGATGACTAATATTACTCTCACCCATGGGATGAAACAGTTTTAATACATATCAATGTATCCTATTTGAAGTAAAGCAGTTGGTATACACAAATTCAGAATTGCTGATATAGAAGTCATTTCTCTTGTAATGGAATCATGTTTGTCATCTCAAAGTGTTACTGATTAAAGTTTACAATATCACATCTCTCTCTCTCTCTCTCACACACACACACACACACACACACACAGACACATACATAAATAATGAAAGGATGAACCCTCTATTTGTTTATCCCTAAGGTAAATACAAAGTAATGCCAAGTTTACCTATAGTGAATGTTTACTGTGAATAAGTCAAGCTGTATTATAAAAGTGTCAGCATGGACATGAACAACAGAGGGACTCACACACAAAGATAGACAAGGTAACCCCATGTATAATGTCAGTTTATTGACATGAAAGTATCGAAGGAAATATTTGGAACAGGTTACAACTCTTTTCTACTTTTCAAGAAATGAAGTGAATTTTACTGGGCTTATTTAAATATACCTTACAAGAATTGACTATGGCTTACTAGGATAACACTGAAATAAATGTATTAAAAAGACAATAATTTGAAGGTTAAACTGGGTCCAGGTATTTTTCTCCTTGTTGCCTTAAATTTAAAGACTGTCCATTTAATTATCAAAAGGGGTTTCAGGGTTGCAATATTTTACCCCAAACATTTCAACTTTGTTACCCTTAAATAGCTTGAACAAAGTTTCACTAGGTTTGTAGCCCAAAGCTTGTAATTACTGTATGAAAAGTATTAGAACAAAATTATGTTTTAGACTGCAAGGTCCAGTTTGAAAACAAAAAAATGAAAATTCCCTCTTCTGCCAAAATAAGTGGTTGGTCCCTTAGTAGTTTATAATTCTCCATAGATACAGCTACTGCAACATATGTAAAACTAATTTAAAGTTTGTCACTTCATAAGTTAATATGTTTTGCAAACATATTCATGTGAAGAGTTCTTCAGAACCAAAGTTTGTGTCATATTGAACTTCTGAATAGTTATTTACACAAAATAATTTTCAGAAAAGCACCATGTGTGCATGCTTTTCCCTTTTATGCATTATTAATCCCATACCACTGTATACACAGGAAATTTCATTCTAAAGGTGGTTTTGATGGCGACACATTCAAAGCACCCAAAGTGTCATATGTGATATGTGATACAGTCCTCCAGGTGTGATATAACAAGAATATCACAAAGCACATTGCATTCCCCTTTCCATATAAACTAACTTGAGAACAGAATCTGCATTTTGCTTCATAAGGTGTGTAGCTGGATAAAATGTCATCAAAATATATCAAGTGGTTACCAAGTGACAGCCTGGATAAGGACACAAGCCAGTGACTTCCCTTGTTTTTGACCTTATTCTTTAGGGGAATGAGTATGAATACAAGTCCAGATATATAGCAGGCTAAAATTACATAAAAATACAATAATTGGTTCAGATATTATTGATGAACATGGACAGAGATCACTGATTTATACATTCCCTGGCTGTGACTTAACATTGAGACTTGAGTCATGGCTAAGGTATCTCTGATCATGATATAAAATTGTTTCAAGTGTCATTAAAACATCTTCAGTAGTTTCAAAGTTATAATTCAGAAAATAAATTTAAAAAGAATAAAAGTTACATGGCATGTGTTACTGTTTATTCATAATTTATACATGGGCAGAACTTCTTGCAAATGAAACATAAGGATGGACAGATGTAGTATTTATATAATTTGTTACAATTTAACATGTGCATCAATCAGCAGATCATAATGTAACATGACACTACAATTGCTTTTACCTTGATATTGATCTTAAAAGAATTATATAAGACGTGGTGGGCAACACACTCACTTTGTCATATACTTGCATTTCTCCTAATATCTTAAACAGTTTCAGTGCTGCAGCATGGATATACAAATATTAATATCTTGACATTTAAGATAGAAGAATTTAAATCTCTGTCGGAGTATCATGGCTATTCAAAAGAACCAAATTTTCAATTTAAGATTTTAGTATTTTGTTTCAATTTACTATTATAATAAGATAAAAGGCAATTGATGAATACAAAACAGCACATGCTAGCTGTATATCCCATAAGTTCATATGTCCTTCAGCCCGGTGACCTAAAACTATAATTATAGTTGGATTGATTAATTAATAATTATGATTTGAAAAAGATCCAACTATTTAGACAAAGCATACCAAATTGAGAGATAAGATCTATGTTTGCTGGGTCATCAAATCTATAAGTGAATGATTCATGTCATTTATAAGGTCACATCCCTTAGAGCTTAAAGTATTGCAAAGAGGTTTGTGGATGCATTGTGATGATGAGAAAGTATCAAATCTATAAATATGTATTTATTTTATTAACAATCATCATCATTGCATTACTGCAACATATAATTCATTTTTGTAATATCTCATACTAGTATTGCATATTCTAAATTCTAAAACGATATGAAACCATAGTAATGGCCATATAGGGCTTCTCTATTTAAACATATAATGAACCCAGGATGTGCCAAAGATCTTTGATTATGCACAGAGTTAATGTGAAAATAACACACATTTCTAAATTGCATGTATTGATGACTACTCCATGTTGAAAGTGCCTTCACTAGGTCCCAAGTAAGTTTAATTGAAAAGCCCTTCACTGCCAATTATACTACATATTTTCTAATATTTCATGGAAAACCCATAACAATAACTTACAATAGCATGTACTTTATATGCAAGCCAGTGAATGGGAATTGTTTCTGAATTATGTATTTATGTCCAACTAATTCCCAACATTAGCCAATTAGCTGACTTAGTTTAATGAGATTATAATATCTAATTCCCAACATTAGCCAATTAGCAGACACAGTTTAATGTGATTATAACAGCTATTTACCAATATTAGCCTATCAGCAGACACAGTATAATGAGATTATAACAATATTAAATTCTGTTGTGCCTTTATCGATTAGGTCTTAATGATTTTTTAATATCTTAGAATCGCAATTACTCTAAATTTGATATTTTCTGATACCGACTGCTTTACAGATTGTAAATTAAAAGAGTGACGTGTAAAGGTCCCCACCCATCCCCAACAAATGTTTGATCTGTTATAACTCCCCATTTTGAAATGAATCTACTTCAAAAAGCATAGACAACAAGTTGTACCAGAATTTCCAGCAGGCTGAGTATGGAATCTGCACCATCTCATTGCTGCAAGTTTATGTGGATCCTGGGAGCTATTTCATATAGTAGTGTCCTATAAAGCAAACAAGAGGAATGGTGAACAATTGGCTCGCATAAACATATGCATATCTCTCCATACATCAATACAATACATAACTACACCATTATTCCTCAATATACCAAAACAACACATATCTATATCACTACCTCTCAATATACCAATACAATACATGACTATACCCCTACCTCTCAATATACCAATACAATACATAACTATACCCCTACCCCTGAATATACTAATGCAATGATTCTCTATGCCACTTCCTCTCAATATACCAATACAATAATTAACTATACCCATACACCTCAATATACCAATCCAATAAATATCTATACCATTACCTCTCAATATACCATCACAATACATAACTATACCCCTACCTCTCAATATACCAATACAATAATTAACTATACCCATACATCTCAATATACAAATACAATACATACCTATACCCTACCTCTCAATATACCAATGCTATACATAACTATACCAATACACCTTAATATACAAACACAATACATATCTATACCCCTACCTCTCAATATACCATACAATACATAACTATACCCCTACACCTCAATATACCAATACAATACATAACTATACCCCTACCTCTCAGTATACCAATACAATATATATCTATACCCCTACCTCACAATATACCAATACAATACATATCTGTACCCCTATCTCTCAATATACCAATGGAATATATAACTATACCACTATTCCTCAATATACCAGTACAATACCTATCTATACCCCTACCTCTCGATATACCAATACAATACATAACTATACCCTTACCTCTGAATACACCAATAAAATACATACCTATACCCTTACACCTCAAAATACCAATACAATACATAAATATACCCCTACACCACAATACACCAATACAATACAAAACTATACCACTACATCTCAATATACCAAGACAATACATAAGTATACACCTACACCTCAATATACCAATACAATACATATCTATACCCTTACCTCTCAATATACCAATACAATACATAACAACACACCTACACCTCAATATACCAATACAATACATATCTATACCCTTACCTCTCAATATACCAATACAATACATAACAATGCACCTACACCTCAATATACCAATACAATACATATCTATACCCTTACCTCTCAATATACCAATACAATACATACCTATATCCCTACCTCTCAATATACCAATACAATACATAACTATACCCCTACACCTGAATACACCAATACAATACATAACTATACCCCTACCTCTCATTATGCCAATAAAATATATAACTATACCCCTACATCTCAATATACCAATACAATACATAACTATACCCCTACACCTCAATATACCAATACAATATATATCTATACCCCTACACCTCAATATACCAATACAATACATAACTATACCCCTACATCTCAATATACCAATGCAATACATATCTATACCCCTACCTCTCAAAATACCAATACAATACATAACTATACCCCTAACTCTCAATATACCAATACAATACATAACTATACCCTACACCTCAATATACCAATACAATACATAACTATACCCCTACACCTCAATATACCAATGCAATACATATCTATACCCTTACCTCTCAATATACCAATACAATACATAACAATACACCTACACTTCAATATACCAATGCAATCAATAACTATACCCTTACCTCTAATTATACCATACAATATATAACTATACCCGAACCTCTCAATACACGAATACAATACATAACTATACCTCTACACCTCAATATACCAATACAATACATAACTATACACCTACACCTCAATATACCAATACAGTACATATATATGCCCCTACACCTCAATATACCAATACAATACATAACTCAACCCCTACACCTCAATATTCCAGTACAGTGCATAACTATACCCTTACCTGTCATTATACCAATGTAATACATAACTATACCCCTACACCTCAATACACCAATACAATACATAACTATACCCCTACCTCTCAATATACCAATGCAATACTGTCACCCTACCTCTCAATATACCAATACAATACGTAACTCTGCCCCTACACTTCAATATACCAATACAATACATAACTATACCCTTACCTATCAATATACCAATACAATACATAACTATACCCCTACACCTCAATATACCAATACAATACATAACTATACCCCTACACCTCAATATACCAATACAATACATAACTATACCTCTACACCTCAATATACCAATACAATACATAACTATACCCCTACACCTCAATATACCAATACAATACATAACTGTACCCCTACACATCAATGTACCAATACAATACATAACTATACCCCTACACCTCAATATACCAATACAATACATAACTATACCCTTACCTATCAATATACCAACACAATACATAACTATACCCTTACCTCTCATTATACCAATACAATACATAACTATACCCCTACACCTCAATACACCAATACAATACATAACTATACCCCTACCTCTCAATATACCAATACAATACATAACTATACACCTACACCTCAATATACCAATACAATACATAACTATACCCCTACACCTCAATATACCAATACAATACATAACTATACACCTACACCTCAATATATCAATACAATACATAACTATACCTCTACACCTCAATATACCAATACAATACATAACTACACCCTTACCTCTAATTATACCATACAGTATATAACTATACCCCTACACCTCAATGCACCAATACAATACATAACTATACCCCTACCCCTCAATATACCAATACAATACATAACTATAGACCTACACCTCAATATACCAATACAATACATATCTATGCCCCTACACCTCAATATACCAACACAATACATAACTATACCCCTACACCTCAATATACCAATACAATACATAACTATATCCTTACCTCTCATTATACCAATAAAATACATAACTATACCCCTTCACCTCAATATACCAATACAATACATAACTATACCCCTACACCTCAGTATACCAATACAATACATAACTCAACCCCTACACCTCAATATACCAATGCAATACATACCTATACCCTTACCTCTCATTATACCAATGCAATACATAACTATACCCCTACACCTCAATGCACGAATACAATACATAACTATACCCCTACCTCTCAATATACCAATACAATACTGTACCCCTACCTCTCAATATACCAATACAATACTGTACCCCTACCTCTCAATATACCAATACAATACATAACTATACCCCTACACCTCAATATACCAATACAATGCATAACTATACCCCTACACCTCAGTATACCAATACAATACATAACTATACCCCTACACCTCAATATACCAATACAATACATAACTCTACCCCTACACCTCAATATACCAATGCAATACATATCTATACCCCTACACCTCAATATACCTATACAATACATAACTATATCTCTATAGAGTTTGGAGTAAACAATTTTTTTTATTTTTTATTTCCAGAGTAAAAACCATTGATTTTTAGCTAAGGCGATATTAGTGTACATGATGATTGGTATGTAATGTTTTACGTTCTTCTGGGAAAATGACCACATGACCCTCATACGGATATCTGTTTTGCATCTTAACTTACTGTACAACTCTTCTTTTTGCATAGAAAGTAGCCAATTGTGCTTTAAGCCTTTAAAGCTCAATGGTGTTTTCTTGTGACCAGTTTGAATTGAATTTTTATTTATTCAAATTAATAATTCATTTCCCTGGAAATATATATAAGTGCTCCTTACAGAATTCTTGGACAAAGACATTTATTGAAAATTATTCAGAATTCCAGCCTGGAAGATTATTCTTTGTGATTCAACCAGGAACTGTTGACAGGGCAACACTTTGAAGGTTATCGAAGACGTCATAGTCTTCCATCTTGAATTTCATCGGGATTTGAACTGTGATTCCCTTAGGTCTTTTTACTGATATGATTTATATTTTTTTTTAAATTCTTGGATTAATTTTCGATTTGATTTATAAACCGTAAATCCTTTTCCTTATTTTTACCTTGTTTTTCTAAGGAGATAATTATTTTGTTAAATTATACAAAGCTTGTTGTCTTCACTCTCTTCTTGTCACTTTTGTACGAGCCTAGACACGTAACAAGAAAATTTGGTGTTCGTCCTTGGGATATTTGAATTTTGACTAAAATATTTCAGAAAATTGTTTATTGAAAATTAAACTCCCCTAGTTTTAGAATTTAAAAAATATCCCAAGTATTATTTCACATTTTGTTTGAAATCTTTAGTGAAATCAATAGGCATTTTTACAACGTCATCAAAACTTGAGATCTTTCTTTCAGATCATACCCAGGAGCAGTTGGATTGTTTGAAAAAAGATGAATTGCTTCAACTTGCCAGAAAATAGGATCTTTCTGAAGCAAAATCTTCTTTAACAAAGCAAGAAATAAAAAACATTTTGGTCCAGTATTTGGTAGAAAAGAGTTTTGGATAAAAATGTTTTGGTTTCGATCAATAAGTCTGTATCAGACTCTGATATAAAAGTAAAGGAATAAAATTAAAATACAAGATGGAATTGGAGTTAAGAAGCTTGAACTTCAGAAAGATAAAGAGGAGATACAAATGCAAATCCAATTGCAATTGGAGAAAGAGAAAGAACGAATCCAGTTACAGAAAGAACACATGCAGTTACAAGCGGAGAAAGAGGAGTGAGAGAGAAGCAAATGCAGCTACAGAAAGAACAAATGCAGTTACAAAAAGAACACATGCAGTTACAGAAAGAAGAGAAACAAATGCAATTGCTATTGGAGAAAGATGAGAGAGATGCAAATGCAAAGATAGAAGGAAGAGTGGGAATATCGGTTTAGATTAAAAGAAATAGAGCTGGCAAGTGAAAAGCAGATTCCCACTTTGGATACAAATTCAAGTTTTGATTTTACTAAGAATATTAGGTTATTGCCCCCTTTCAGAGAAAAAGAAGTAGGCAAATATTTTCCTCGTTTTGAAAATTTGAAAAGGCCAAGGGAGCATTGGACTCTATTATTATATTGTGTACTTATTGGTAAAGCTAGTGATATTTACCGCTCACTGTTAGTACAGCAAAGTGCTGACTATGATGTGGTTAAGGAATGCACCTTAAAGGGTTATGAGTTAGTCAATGAGGCTTATTGGCAAAAATTC
Source organism: Megalonaias nervosa (assembly GCA_016617855.1). Lineage (NCBI taxonomy): Eukaryota > Metazoa > Mollusca > Bivalvia > Unionida > Unionidae > Megalonaias > Megalonaias nervosa. Next base: position 81,208 of record JAECUM010011509.1, on the reverse strand, counting down.
AGAAACTATAAAAAAGAAGCTGGACAAGCTCATGTCGAATTTGCAAGAGAAAAAGAGCAGTTATTTGATAGATGGTGCTTATCCAAGAAAGTTGATCAAGATTATGAAAGTCTCAGAGAATGTGTAAAAAGCAACTGATGCGATTTTTCGGTATGGCTGGATACTATCTGAAATTTTGTTCAAATTTTTCTATAATTGCTGAACCCCTGACAAATTTATTGAGCAAGAAAAACAAGTTTCTTTGGACTGAAAAAATATCAGGAGGCTTTTGACAAGTTAAAGGCCATTGTTTAAAGTGCATCAGTTCTTACAGCTCCAAATTTCAGTCAGTCATTTAAACTGTCTGTTGATGCAAGTGATGTTGGGGTTGGAACAGTGTTGATTCAAGAAGATAAAAATGGTGTTGATCATCCAGTGTGCTATTTTTCTAAGAAATTAAATAAGCACCAAAGAAATTACTGAACAGTCGAGAAGGAATGTTTGGCTTTGTTATTGGCATTAGAACATTTCGAAGTTTAGTTCAACTCCATCTCCGATTATTGTGTTTAGTGATCACAACCCCCTTACTTTCATCGACAAGATGAAAATCGAAAATCAGAAATTATTAAGATGGAATTTGTTGCTACAGGAATACAATATTGACATTAGACAGATCAAGAGAAAAGACAATTTAATAGCAGATTGACTTTCCCGTGTATAGATATGTTATTTCATGTACACTGTGCATAATTCAGAGGAGTTCTTCTTATGCAATTTTTTTACCTCCTATAATTAACCTATGGTAAAAAGAAAGCTTTATTATATAAATCTTTCCTTTTCTTTTATGGGGGAAGTGTTATGTATATGTAATTTAATTATTTGTTTGTTAGTTTTATTTTTTTTAATTTTTCTTTTGTTCCATTACATGTTACTGTAATGATAATTTTGTCTACTGGATTTGATATTTTCTTTTGAGAAATTCAATTCAGTTCTGTTTGACCTGGTTAACAGCCAATAGTTGAAACACTGTATCTATTTGCATTCCTTGATTCAGAAATCAGAGTTTGGAATAAACAACTTTTTTATTATTTATTCCCAGAGTAAGAACCATTGATTTTAGCCAAAGCCATACTAGCGCACGTGATAATCGGCATATAATGTTTTACGTTCTTCTGGGAGAATGACCACGTGACCCTCATACGGGAATCTGTTTTGCGTCTTAACTTACTGTAATTTTGTTAAATTTTACAAAGCTTGTTGTCTTGACTCTAGCAGCAGGGAGGGTGAACAAACTGTAATCGGGATACCCTGGAATTGTAACAATAAACTTCCTGCGGAAAACTGCGAAATATATAAAATTCCGCTAATAAACTCCAACCAACTCATCTAGCTTTTCGATAATTTTCCTGATTTTACTAGCAAATCTTTGTTGCTGACGTTTGGAATTTATTTCTCAATTATTATTTTTTTTTTTGTTGCAATTTTCGTAGCTCATCATTTACTCGTTGGGTACTCATCTCGAGAATTAGCCACCCTCCCTGCTGCTGTGTTTTTCAGTCAAAAATTGTATCGAGACCTATACGATATCTCGAACGAGGATCATGTTAATTTATCGTGATGAATCCGTGTGGGGTAGCTTACGGTTTTGAAAAGAAATATTTGAATCTAATCATATCCAGATCCCCTGAACACCAAGTCTGATGAATGTTTCGCAGAGTATGTGTATCGACTCCATTAAACACAACTAAAGGATTACAATTGTCTCTGATCACTTTAGGTGTTTGTGTATATCGCTGAGTAACATATATAATATTCGGTGTTTTTGTGTCTGCCTCGGAAAAATATCCGAGCTGGATTTGATTGTTTGTCCAGCATCACATCATCATATACTACGAGATTATTAATACGTCCATCGAGATCATTCACAGAAGGAGCTTCATCAATATCGGTGATAAAATCAATAATATCATTGTCATCTTCATCTTAGTCTTCATCCAACAACTTCGCTTCTTCATTAAAATCTTTAAGCACATCGTAGCATCGCTGATCATCTACGGTGCCACTAAATACATCTTATCCCACTTTAGCCATCTCATTATTAGATTAAGCAATAATTGCGTCTTACCTGACACAGATGGACCTATGATAATTCCTCTGATAGACTTTGGTAACGCTGCATGATGCTTGATTGGTACTTGCTTTCGTGTCGCTGAGAAGTCGATGACATCTATGTTGTACAAATATAATAAATAATAAAACATATATAATAAATAAAATGAATTTATATTGTGTTCGATGCAGAGCATCTACCCCCACCAGTGGATTAACAACAATAGCAAAAAAAAAACAAACTTGCGCTTACAGCCAAGTGTGTAAAATGTAGTACAAACAAATACAAATTTATTTCTTCTCGTACGAAGACATGTGGTGATATCTCCGCTTCACTGGCAAAATTACCAGGGACACCATGGGCTTAACACACTGAAGAAAAACATCTTCCTGGATATAATTATTATGGTCCTGGAATCCGACTTGATATCCGACTTGACGAACGAAACCAACCAAGTCCCGGAGAGTATCCAAAAATGCAATCGATCAAGCGTGCCATATTCATGATGTTGCATACAAAAATATAGATTTACAACAACGACATATTGAGAATGTGAAGTTGATTCACACGTTAAATTCTATAAAAAATAAATCTCTCTGAGAAAAACGTGCTAACTTCCTAGTGTTACGAATATCTAATTTAATTACTTGTGTGTTAATATTAAATCCTTTTTATTTTAGTTTTGTATCATTGTATTTCATTGTAATGATTATTTTCACGGGATTTAATATTGGTTATTGCCAAGGTCATTTTTGGCCCACGTGTAATTGCATTGTTTACTGCGCTATTTGATGATGAAATAGCCACGCGTTCCATCCTGCGCGCATGAAATGACGTCTTAGTTCAGTTTAAAAATACTCAGATCCCCGTGAAATAGTCAGTCGTATAATATATCTTCAACAAGAAGGATATATTTTTATTAGGTGCCGTAAAGAGTTGTATTTTTACATCTTTGGAGCTCGAGATGTTTTATCATAGATGACAGCTTGTTCGGAAGTTCATCTATTTTTTTAGAATATAATAATTTATTCCCTTGAGAACTATATAAGTGACAAAGATATTCGATGGAAATTTATTCTAACTTGGAACATTACAAGTTGTGGTTCAATGTGGAACTCTTGACATTTATATAAAGACTTCACCTGACGTCATCATCCTCCATCTTGGAACGTCATCAAGATTCGTACCTGGATTCAGTTAAAACTATTTAGTGACAGGACTTGTATTTTTTTCAATGCTAGGATAAATGTTTGGATTGTCTTCACAAACTGTAAGTCCTATTTTCTATTTTCACTTTTTCACCCTGATTTCTAGGGAAATAAATTATTTTTGTTAAAACTCACAAAGCTTGTTGGTATCATTCTTTTCTTTTGTTATTTTTGAACGAGCCTATACGTAACACTGCTGACATAAACTAATCAGTAGCGACCCTAACCGCGGTATCAGCAAATCGTTTAATCATCGACAACAAGTTTATTGAAATATAAGCAAACATCGAAGATCTTAAATGAATAAACTGCGGTGATTAACTTCGATGTAACTTACAATTGTACCTAATTTAGTTCCAGCAGACAAATAAGCATTTTCTCGATTCACAGATGTATTTTTTCGATGTTGTATCGGCAATAAAAAAATCCAATTCAGCATAGTCGATGATTAATCTACAACAATGTCGTTTGTGATCGTATGATCCACCTTGAGTAAATTTACCGATTATATTCCGTCGTAGGTCGTATCAGGATTTTCATCATCGGAGTATTTCTTCTGTGGCGGTAACCAAACTTGTTTTTGAGAATTATATGATATGACAGCTTCAGTCAACGTCAGAGAAATCAAAATACCCGAATCAAGCATAAATCTGAACAACACTATTGGAAACCAACATTTTTTTTCTGAGAAATGTCTTCCAAACCAAACATAAACGATCGGATATAGATTCAGTGCTAACTCAAATGACATAATTTTAGCAAATCCTGTCATATCAAAATCAGGTAAAGGTCCGTTATCGAAACTCTAACCATTTCATGGGTTGGATGACCAAATCGTCCGAAATACTCAGAACATTCTCCGAACCCATGAAAACGTCCTGGATAAACCTCTACCATGTCAACCGATAGAACATTTTTATGATCGTATTTCGTGTTCCATAAACCTCCATGACCATACTCTATAGAACTCACTTGAATGTCCTCGAGAATTTCCCGTCGTGTTGGCATCCACGAGTTTTTCTTTTGAGCAGCATGTGCAGCAACCGATGGAACTGTAAAACAAATACCGAGTAAATGTTCAAGATCGTCATTCGAGTACTTCAACGCGAGACTTTTCATTTCGTCATGGATATATCTTGTACGGTACATATCTCCGTTAGTTCGTACAAACTGGCCATAACAGGAATCTTCGAAACTCGAAAGCAACCAAACAGAAATATGATCGCTCTTGCTGATATTTAAGATAAAATCAAACATATTACCGCTATAGAATTTAACAGTTCGATCTCGTGGAAATATCATTACGTCATATAGTGAGGGTCCCAAGCCCCAATGGATTTCATGTACACTTCTCACCTCGTCGAACAACATGGTGGGTGTATTTTTCACTCAACCCGGGGTTTGATTTGGGGGGTGTACATGGAATTGTAACTGGGACCACCAAAATAAACAGTAGCTTGATTGAGTTCTAAATCTCACTGAAGGGTACCCCACACAAGGACATTCAGAAAGAATGTCGGCAGAACAAAGATCTTAAGAGTGTCCCCATACAAGCCATAAGAAATGCATCAATGAAGGGAGTCTTCCACAGCAAATACTGGCCAGTGAAGGGACCCCGTGGAATGATAACCGCTCATCATTGCTACAGTTTATTTTTGTTTAGAAATATTTTTATATACAGATTCATTTTTATTCTGATTCTGATTCTGATTATTTTTTATATACAAATTCAGATTTATTTTTTACTTTTATAATGATTCAGATACAGATTTATTCAGAAATATGATCAGATTCATCAGATTCAGAATTTATTATTATTATTATTATTATTATTATTATTATTATTATTATTATTGCTATTATTATTCAGATTCATATTTATTCAGAAATATAATCAGATTCATCAGATTCATCAGATTCAGAATTTATTATTATTTTTAATTCTTATTCATATTCAGATTTATTCAAAAATATAATCAGATTCAATTTTTAATTTTATTTTGATTCAGATTCAGATTTATTTTATTCTGACTTATTTATTTTTATTTTTATTATATTCCAGCTTCAGATTTATTCAGAAATATAATCAGATTCATTTTATTTTTATTCTGATTCATAGTCATCAGATTCAGATTTATTATTGTTCTTATCTAGAATCAGATTTATTTTTATTCTGACTAATTCAGATTTATTTTTATTCTGACTAATTCAGATTTATTTTTGTTCTGACTAATTCAGATTTATTTTTATTCTGACTAATTCAGATTTATTTTTATTCTGACTAATTCAGATTTATTTTTATTCCGACTAATTCAGATTTATTTTTATTCCGACTAATTCAGATTTATTTTTGTTCTGACTAATTCAGATTTATTTTTGTTCTGACTAATTCAGATTTATTTTTATTCTGACTAATTCAGATTTATTTTTATTCTGACTAATTCAGATTTATTTTTATTCTGACTAATTCAGATTTATTTTTATTCTGACTAATTCAGATTTATTTTTATTCTGACTAATTCAGATTTATTTTTATTCCGACTAATTCAGATTTATTTTTGTTCTGACTAATTCAGATTTATTTTTATTCTGACTAATTCAGATTTATTTTTATTCTGACTAATTCAGATTTATTTTTGTTCTGACTAATTCAGATTTATTTTTGTTCTGACTAATTCAGATTTATTTTTATTCTGACTAATTCAGATTTATTTTTATTCTGACTAATTCAGATTTATTTTTATTCTGACTAATTCAGATTTATTTTTATTTTTTTTTGTATATAATTCAGATTCATTTTATTTTATTCTGACTCAAATATTTATTATATAATTCAGATTCATTTTATTCTGACTCTGATTCAGATTCAGAAAATATTTTTATTTTAGACAAATATTTATTATATAATGAATTCCGAAAATATTCATGCAATTATTTCTGAAATTAAAAAACTAAATGACGAGGATATAGAATTATCAGAACAATTGGACCTTGATAAAATCACAAATGATTTTGAAGCGCTACAGGAACGGAAATATGATGGAATATATACACTAGCAGCCGAGTATAGATTCATTAAGTTACTTCAACAGGCTATGAAACGTTCTCTACTTTATGTTGATGATGTCGATATTCAAAAATTTGTTTCACTCGCAAATGCGATCGAAACAGTTAGATCAGAGTTATCACGTGAATGTGAGACAAACAAGATTATGAGTTCACGTGTGCGACTGCTAAAAGTTTTTATTTCTGATCGTGAAACAATCCATTGTAAAGTCACTGACGAAGTCACTGATGAAAGTCAAGAAGGAATATAAAACTGACTCATTCAGATTATAATATTCATTTTTATTCTGATAAGAATCAGATTATAGTATTTATTTCTATTCTGATTTATTTTTTATTGTTTAGTAAAACAAAAATTAAAATTTCGTTACAATATTTATTCAGATTCAGATTCTGATAATGATATTTATTCTGACACATTATATTTATTTTTTATTTTTACTTTTTATTCTGATTCTTATTCAGATTATAATATGTATTCTGATAATAATATTTATTCTGATTCAGGATTATAATGTTATTCCGATCATTCAGATTCTGATTGAAATTATAGTATTTATTCTGATTCCTAGTTATTTTTTTCATTGTTTTCCATCAATTTGGAAATTTTTACTATATTGATTACGCCATCGATAATCTTACTACGAAGTTTGTTTTGACAATAATAACACACCATCAATTGTTGTGCATGGGTTAGTTTTTTTTTTTTTAATCTCCCCAATTATTCCCAATGATTGCATCATTGATTATATTTATTCGTGTAATTGAATCTGAGAAGAGATCACTCACGATGACTCTCTATGAGCGTACATACAAACTTACTGCCACAACTTCCTGTCGTAGGTCAAGCAAGTGTCCGGCCTGGTCAGTAAGTCTAAAATGTATTCGTGACAACAGCGGATTATGACATCGTAGATAAACCGGATTAACGGGTTCTGACACAATCAAAAACCCAGGAGGTACTTCGGGGGTAAATGAATATAAAATATATCCTTGTTGTGCCTGGGAGGACTTTTCAACGTCTACTTCCATCGATGGCGTCACACACAAAATTAACTGCGATCGTCTACTTGATGTTGACGAAACCCGGTGATACACGACGACAGGCTGCCGTATGGATCATTGTCATGTCGGAGAATAATCGCCGGTGGGTTTATTTTTCTCCATGCGGCGATAATTTTGGGAAAATTTTCATCGATGATGTCCTTGAAGGTTTTCTTTAGTTCTTCGGTGTTAAATTCTGGTATTACAAATGTTGGTAATTGTTTTTCTGTTATCGAAAAATGATTGAGAAATAATTGTTTAATTTTAGGTAAAAGGGTGGAGGATTAACACTTTGGTCAATTACTGCATCGACGATGATTTTGTTGATAAATTCAAGATCTGATGCAACTTGGTTTAGATGTTGTATAGCTTCAATGATCTGTTGTTTTACATCATCGTTGTAATATTGTGTTATACTTGAAAACAGATTTTGCAGATTGTCATCATATATATATATATATATATATATATATATATATATATATATATATATATATATATATATATATATATATATATATCAACGGTGTATTCCGGCGTTAATATTTCTATCGTGGCTGATAATGTTGGTTCATGAACAGTAATAGCGATTTTAGATTCTCTGCCAGTGATAGATTTGATTTGATTCTACGTTGAAATTCATCACTGATCTGTTCTATCTGATAACTGCCCGTGGGAATTCCTACAACTTGCCAATATGGAGTTCCATCAGGTTTATTTTTATAAGATAAAACCAGTGAGGTGTTTGCGGGTAACCCACCAAATTATTTTGATCTTATATTTGGCCAACTGTCGTATCCTCGCAATTGTGCTAATGCGATTTCTTTCGCTGGAATTGCCATTGGGAAGATAATACCGAATTCAGGATTAGATGAGCTTGTTGATATCATCGTAGTTGTTGGTGGTGTTGAATTAGCGAAGATTTGGTGGACGAGTTCTTGTGATGTCATCGTTTATGATATTAGTATTATTATTTTGTGATTTTAAATCAAGATTTATTGTCGGAGATGACATCCGTCGCTGGGTTTTGATTTCCAGCTATAACACATCCGACATCGTGGTAAACTTTAATTATTTCTGCGAATTCTTGATCTGATATTGTTCCGTTGTTGAGTCCTGATGATATCAACGATGATAATTTGACGTGTGCGTGTGTTGCTGCTGATAGCAATATTTGATATTCATGTAATTTATCAGTAGAAACGTAGATATCTTTTTTGCAATTATGTTAAGAATTCCAGCAATACCGGATATAACTGCAACACCAATTCCCATTTCTGGTGCTATAATATATGAAGCAGACAATGATCCGATTATAGTTGTTGTTCCAGCGACTACGGCAGATGCAGAATAAACAATTATATCAGTAAAAACGATACGTCTACGGTATTTTTTTATTTTTATTGTGTACTTGTCAATGATGTTTTCAGTTGTGTCTATAACAAACACACTTGCTCGTATCTGAATTTGTTTACAATATTCAGATCTGACGTATGTGGAATCATATACTCTAAAGTATTAAGTAATCAACTGAGGTGTTTCAGCGATAAATTCCAGACACCACAGTAAGACGCTGCGGTTAATGTTTTATCAGATGTTTCCAGTATAAACATTTCTTCGGCATCTTTTTCAATACAATAGACATGGTTCCAGAAAAATTGTCAGTCGAATGACGCAATGGATACGTGGTAAATATCCTGAATTTTGCAGCGCTGAACACAGACAGCCTATACACACAAGTGACTTCCGTGGTATGTTTGATAGTGTTATTTTGCTGTGATCATGTTGATGATCCTGATGATACTGTGTATACAATATTGTTAATCTGTTTGAGAGGAATTTTAATCAGATTAGTTTTTTGAACGATATCAGGAATTCCACTGACAATATCTTCTAGTTTTGCATTAATTTCAGAGAGTTTTATGTCAACAACCATTGGACTTCCAAAGAAATCATCTGCAATTTTATCAAGTTTTTGAAAATTTCTTCGTGTATTTATAAACGAACTTGCATGAACGTCATACTCGGCTCGTAGTGTATTTAATTTGTCACCGACTGCAGTATCTGTATCATCCACATATTTCTGTGTTGCGGCATCTTCATCATGTGCTGCTTCTCTTAAAACAACGATTTAATTTCCATTCATGTTGAGTGTACCAGTTATTGTATCACGAACAGCAAATTTTTTTTTTGTAATTTCATTTCTGATAGTTGCGATTGATACATTTGAGTCTCTGATTCTACCGCCGTCAGTAAATACTGGAATATTATTCGTGGTAGCGCCGAGAACTATACGAATTATGTCGATCCACTTAATATTACTTGTTTTTAGAACGCCGTATTTGTCCTGGAAAACGACAACTTCATCTCGGTCAACTCCAGAAAGATTGATAATGTCAGCAAGTTCATCTTTTGTAGCGTACTTCGATAAATCGATATCTTCTTTCTTCTTGTCTTTGATAGAGGATCTTCCATGAATATAAACCATTATACGATTAGTGATTATTTAAAACAGAACTCTTGTACACATTTACAACTTAATGAGGTGCATCGGAAGATTTTGAAATAGCATCGAGTAGAGCGAGTACTTCCCGGCCGCATATTGGCGGATCAGTTATTGTCAGTGTTGGTAATGTTGAATACCATAAGGAAGTTTGCACTTCGCTGACATATTTAAAAATTCCTTCGGTGGTGCCAACACATACGAATCAAAATAAATAATTCCATGAGATTGATAGATCGGATTATGGTGTGGGCATTCCAAACCTGCCTGATTGATAAATCAAATTATAATAAGACTTTGTTTAGAGAAGGTAACTAATTATTTACAGAACTAATCTACCTTGAGGCCTTCTATCTGTTATGTAAAATATATACAGTATATACAACATGATATGAAGAATCTGGCTTGATACTAAATAATAAGTGATTTTAAAAATCAATTCTAGAACACATGCACAGGCATCTGTGAACACATAAACATATATAAAATATAAAATATCATCCTGCATTGAAAAATACACCTGTGAAAGTGATGCAAAATTACAGAAAAGCAGGTGGTATTTATTGTACTAGAACTGTTCAATTGACTAAAGATTTCATTCATTTGAGACATTGATTATGAAAAGAAGAAATGCTAGGAGCCTGCCCTTATGTCACTGGGAATGTTGTTCCATACCAGTGGACCAGTATATTAAAAACGTTATTTAAACAATTCCTTCTTTGGCATTGGTAGAATGTAATTTTTACTTCTTATGGACCTTAAATTTGGAGTACCATCAGCATCTCTTTGGTGAAAGATGCTACTTAGATAAACTGGAGTGGCTTTTCTGGATACTTTATACATCAATTTGGCCTTTCTAAGAAATATTCTTCGTGTATTGTTAAAATCGTTATATTATTCATTTCGTCCTGGAAATTGTCTATACATTGATCTAGAATTAAATGGCAAGCCTTCTTTTGGAGTCTTAAAGGTATTGTTACGTTTGAAAAAGAGGTATTACCTTAGATTACATTACAATAGTCCAGATATGGCTGAATATAACTTTTATAAAAGATGACCCTATACTGAAGAGGTATGTATGTTTTGAATTTTCCTCAGTAGCCAAAGATAAAATTAACCTTTTTTGTAACGTGTTTAATGTGAATAGACCAAGTAAGATTGTTATCTACGAATACACCAAGAATTTTATCATGAGAGGTCATATTAAAGCTCACATTGTAAAATAGAACCTGGAGTTTGTCGCTGTCTAGCCTTTCTCGTTTTTGTTGCATTGTAACTAGTAGGGCGTTCATTTTTTTTTTTTACAGTATTTATGATCATACTGTTTTCCTTGCACCATACTTGAAGTCTGTTGAGAGCATCTTGTAAGTTATTTTCAAGTACCATTTTGGTTTTACCCATCTCAGACAGTGTAGTATCACCTGCATAGAGTTCAGTGGAAAAAATTGAAGTTACAATCGTAAGAAGTACGTCGTTGATAAATGGAATGAATAACAGAGGTCCAAGGATAGAGCCCTGTGGTACTCCACAATTAATATTTTTACTTTGAGAAAGTTGACCATTTAAAGATACATTTAGCACTCTGTCGGTTAAGTAAGAAATAAACCAGTTTAGCGAGTTTTCACTGCATTGATAGATTTTTAGTGTTTCAAGCAAAATTTCATAGTCAATAAGATCAAAAGCTTTACGAAAATCAACCATAATAGTGCCTACCATTTTCCTTGATCAAATGCTTTCAGCCATTTATCAATCAAAGATACGAATGCAGTTTCACAGGAGTGATTCTGTCGAAAGCCAGACTGATTATCATGAATAAGATCATAAGTGTTTAAATAGTTGAGAAAAGAATCATGTACACGTTTTTCTAGTAATTTGGAGAGACAAGGAAGGATCGAGATGGGTCTGTAATTATTTACATCATCTTTTGTTTCTGATTTATGCAATGTTGTAACCTTGGCAGTTTTCCATGATTGTAGAAATGTATTAGACCTAATACTTTAATTGCAAATGAAAGCTATACTCTCTACAATTGCAGGTAGGCGAAACTACCTTTAGCAGCCTTGGTCCAATCATATTAAGTCCTGTAGCTTTACACTCATCCATATTTTAAAATATATTTCAACATATATTCTGGACTAATTTCAGGAATTTCAAACTTTATATTGTTTGGTAGTTTTTTTAGCATAAAATGTTTGAGTTCCAGATGATCAGATGGAGTTTTGGGTTCTTTAAGTTTTTCAACAATTTGAACGAAAAAGTCATTAAAAAGATTTGAGATGTCAGTTGGATTATCAGTATAAATGCCCTCGTCATTGAGGGATAAAATTTCAGCTTTAAGCTTATACTTCCCTGCACCAAACTATGTAAACACTTTCCTGATAGCTTTCGGATTATTTTGGTTTTCATCCAGCACTTTTTTTGTAGTGCGCTTGTTTGGCTTGATGTATCATTTTATTAACTTTATTCCCCCAAACGCTATATTCAGCTTGATTTCCTACTGATTTAGTTGGTCTCTTTGCTTTATTGCGTCTAAAGTTTCTGGGGAGATCTAGCCTGGCTGGTGGTCTTTTTTTATCCTGTGTGTTTTTAAAGGGGCATGTTTGTTCACTATATTGATGAATAGATCTGTCCAAGTATCTAAAACATCATCAATATCTTCAAAGATTTGGATTATTTTCCATGCAATCTGTTTCAGATCTTCCAGGAATTTAATAGTATCAGAGTTTTGAAAAGATCTATAAGTAATGGATTTATGGATATTATTATGGATATTATTTTCTTTTGATTTGTCATTGACTCTCCGTGTTAGAAAAATTGCAAAGTGGTCACTTACACCAGTCTTTTGAACCATTTCTTCCAAAACATGTTCTTTTGTATTGGTATAAATATGATCTATAAGCGTTTTAGAGGTAGATGTTACTCTGGTGGGTTCGTTTACTAGATTATGGTGGGGGCATTCCAGCCCTGTTAGATTGATAGGTTAAATTATGGTGTGGGCATTCCAGCCCTGTCAGATTGAGAGATTGGATTATGGTGTGGGCATTCCAACCCAACGAGATGGACAGATCAAATTATGGTCGGAGCATTCCAGCTCTGTCAGATTGAAAGATCAAATTATGGTGGGGGCATTCTAACCCTGTCAGATTAATAGATCAAATTATGGTGGATGTATTCTTTTCCTGTCAGATTGATAGATCAAATTATGGTTGGGGCATTCTTGCCCTGTTAGATTGATAGATCAAATTATGGTGTAGGCATTCCAGTCGTGCAAGATTTCGTCATGGGCTGATTGACTCATTTTTGTTGATTTACTAATGTAAACAAACTGACATAAGGGAGGTAACAAACAAACAAATGTTTCAGTACCAGAATGCACAAACTGGAATCAGTACATGACCGGGTGCGAGTTTTAATCTTATCCACAATGGAGGTGTTAAACAAGACTTTCAAGAAGACGACATTCATTTTAACGGTTATCTCCTGTAGCATAGGGTGGGCCAATCTTCTTCTGCTTTTACAATAGAGAATTTTGTGTATACAGGTGGGTAATATGGTTTTATACACATGACATTCATTACATCAGCCAAATGCGTAGTTAATAATGTTCTCCCAATTTTCGACAATTTGAAACGTACATGTAACTCATTCGTGTGCTTTCGGTAACTGAATGTAGTATTTTAATATTTTATAGTGCAAAGAATGAAACTCATTATTTATTTTATTTTGTTACTCGAGGAACATGCAGAGAATGCGGTGACATTTATGCTCCATGGTTGCGACATGATTTAAGGGCTGTTTTAGTAATTCCACAGGAGTCTGACGTTTTATCAATAAAGTAAGATGTAATCTCTGACAACACGAAATCGCCTTAGTTTATTGTACCAATCAGAGGATATCATGTTGCCAGAGATTTCATCGTACTTTATTGATAAAACGTCAGACTCCTGTGGTAATTCATAACTCAGTACAGGTGGGGTGGGGTATGGTACTATGAGTGTGATTTAAGGTCTGTTGGTAATACATAATTCAGTACAAGTTGATGGGGGATGGTACACTGAGTGAGATTTAAGGTCTATTGGTAATGCACAAGTAAGTACAGGTGGGTGGGGATGGTACTCTGAGTAAGTACAGGTGGGTGGGGATGGTACTCTGAGTATGATTTACAGTCTATTGGTAATGCATCATTCAGTACAGGTGGGTGGCGGATGGTACACTGAGTGAGATTTAATGTCTATTGGTAATGCATCATTCAGTACAGGTGGGTGGCGGATGGTACACTGAGTGAGATTTAATGTCTATTGGTAATGCATCATTCAGTACAGGTGGGTGGCGGATGGTACACTGAGTGAGATTTAATGTCTGTTGGTAATGCATCATTCAGTACAGTTGGGTGGCGGATGGTACACTGAGTGAGATTTAATGTCTATTGGTAATGCATCATTCAGTACAGGTGGGTGGCGGATGGTACACTGAGTGTGATTTAAGGTCTATAGTGTTGCTTAGCAAGTTATGTTATCGTCATTTACCCACTAATCATTGCACCATTTGCCATATTGTTTTGAGATAAATACATGATACAGCATTCAGTAAACTGTGTTTTCATCTTTATCTAAGTGAACATCCTTTGCATGTTGTCCAAGAGGGACTTCTAAATAATGGTTGTGAAATACCATTGTTATGGAAATTGGACTGACTGTTCTTGCCTTTATGTATTGTTTTACCTTGAAGAGGTATAAGAATAATAATAATAATAATAATAATAATAATAATTATTATTATTAGTATTAATATTAATATTATTATTGTTGTTTTGTTTTATAATTTAATTTTTGTATCGTTCAGTTGTAAATCTTTGTAAGTGAAGTACAAAAATAAAGTATGTTTGGATAATACATTGTTTAACAGTGTCTATTTTGAACAGAATATAACAAAATCACCCTTCCAAATTCAGTCTGAAACACCTCACTTCACCTGGGGAAAAGCCCATGATTTTAACTGACACTCAAAATGTTTTCCCATCTTGGAGCACAAGTTATTTCATCACTGAATTGCCATTATGTTACTGAAATGATACAAGGACTGAAGGTCTTGGACCCATAAAAGGACTATAAGTTTATAGATCCTTTTTACCATCTACTATTAAATTAAAATGATTAAATGATAATATATTGGCTGAAATTCAGGCTGGGTGTTTGGGGGAGGCAGTGGGGTGCACACATCACTGAAACCAGGATCTTTTGTATCCAGCATTTTATGCACATGCTATTGTATTTTACATTAGTTGAAATTAGTACGAAATAATTACTAACCAGTATAATTATGCATTTCATTATTTTAAAAGAAAAGGAAGGCAAATCTTTTATATTGTTGAAAGGACAAAATGAATCCCCATACAATCGCAAAAATGTATGATGGTTCTAAAATGGATCTTAAATTAACAGTTTTGTGTACATGATAATTACAGTGCATTGAATCACAAGAATAAGTTTATAAATAGTGCTTAAGACATATATGAATAGAACAGAACAGCCTTACTTATTAGGCAGCAAGACAAGTATTTACTAAGTCCACATTCAGATTAACTACTGTTTCATTATCTTGAATACAAATTAATTTGTTGTATTCATACAAAGTTGATTCATATTAATTCTGCAGGATGCTGATTAAAACATATTGCTGAAATGGTTTTCATGAGTCACAGAGGAGATAACTTCTCTCTAATGACAGAAGATGGCTTCTTTGTAATTGGACATCATGTGCAACTGCTATTATATATATATATATATATATATATATATATATATATATATATATATATATATATATATAATTTCTGTGATTACTGACAAGTAAAATGCAACACAATTTTTGAACATTTTATTATTTCATATAAAGCATTCTACAAATCGTTATTACATGTACATATGTTATTATTATTATTATTATTATTATTATTATTACTATAGTTGACTTGTTCATGCCACAGATGCGATCCAGGAATTGTGATCATGAGCCGTACATGATCTTGTGCTGCTGTGGTCAAACCGGATAATGACATACATGGCACATATCATCGATGGTGAAAATAATGTATAAAATATTTAAATTAAATTTGAAGTATATTATTTAAATGATATGATGTTAGCTGTGTACAAAAGTAGAAATCACATTAAATACAGAGATCATTTTTCTATCTTTTTAAATGGGAATTCGTTTTGTCATTATTCTTCTCATGATCAGTAACATGGTTGGCAAGCATCAATTTACAAGTATTTTAAAAATACTTTTTAAAGGCTATTGACTCTAAATGACTGCAACTAATTGTACCTATCATACATTGTCCAATTAAGCATCAAATACGTCATTTTCATTTTTTTTGTAAATGAGTGACAAGTATTACAGACATCACCTTCATATGGTCTGTAGTGTTTGTTTCAAAATGAATTAGTGGCTTTGGCATGATTTACTTCTGTATTAGACTTTGATTTATATTGATTTCATTGGTCGAAAACTCTTGGATGTTAACTTAAGGAGACAGCAGATAATTGTGTCTAGTGTTTTTTTTATTCGGTATACTAAACACTAAAGTCTTCTTTCATTGGATGGTCTTTCCAGCATTGATCCAATCTTCATTCAGATGTTTTCACATGCCCTTTGTTTGTTGCATATCTTGAGACAGTTACATTTCACAGGATGGAAATTTAGGAGCTACTTTGTACACTAGTCAAACAGTTTCTCCCACATTGTGTTGGATAATGTCAACATCATCTTGGTTGAATGTCTTTCTAAATGCTGGTGTTGTCAGTCAATAAGAATACTCCAGAAGCTACACAATCAAGCAGATCATTAATGAAGATACAAATAGTATGGGTTCCAGTACTGTTCCTTGTATTGTTACTGAAATCACGCTTAGGTAGGCATAGCTGTATGAACTGGGTATAACCAATCTGTTACTGATGTCACACTTAGGTAGGCATAGCTGTTACTGAAGTCATGCTTAGGTAGGCATAGCTGTTACTGAAGTCATGCTTAGGTAGGCATAGCTGGCTATAACCAATCTGTTACTGAAGTCATGCTTAGGTAGGCATAGTTGGCTATAACCAATCTGTTACTGAAGTCATGCTTAGGTAGGCATAGCTGGGTATAACCAATCTGTTACTGAAGTCATGCTTATGTAGGCATAGCTGGGTATAACCAATCTGTTACTGAAATCATGCTTAGGTAGGCATAGCTGTGCGAACTGGGTATAACCAATTTGTTACTGAAGTCATGCTTAGGTAGGCATAGCTGTATGAACTGGGTATAACCAATCTGTTACTGAAGTCATGCTTAGGTAGCAGTAGCTGGATCAAAGTTAGATTGTTTCAAGTTTATCTTTGACGTTAATGATAGAGGAAGAGTGAATCAATTATGACTTAATTGGATTAACGTTTGAGTCAAATATGTGCATTTGTTTCATTCTACAGTACGATGAAATTAATTTTAAATGCCATTTATCTCACATACTGATTTATAGTTAAAATCTATGGCTTTTGAAAAAATAAAAAAAATAGTATTGTTTTTCCTAAGAAAAAGGAATGAGTATAATTGTGTGCATTCTACCAAGATTATAGTAACCAGTTGGAATCAGTCTTCTAGAGGTTATGAGTGCTGACAGGTTTATGCTGCAAGCTGCTAAATAATTATGTTAGTGCTGTAATCTTTAGAATATAAGACCAAATGCAGAATGTTTTATGAGGTATTATAAACAATAAAGGGACCAGCAGTGGTCTATAATGGCTTTCAAGTCTTCTAATGAGAATTGGGTGACATATTGAATGTTTTAATTCCAGTGATGACAAAATACCAAAACATAAGCTTTCTCAACACAAAAAAATGGCTAAGAAATATCTCGTATCCAACTCTGAAACTTTGCTTCACTAGGAGGAGTGTTAGAGAGCTATCAACAACTTTAAAATCCCAGAAAAATTGAAGTTGTTGAAGTTTGATCTTTCTTGCAGGCTGGACATGGTAGTTTTGTTATTGCTACATTTTAATGATGATAGGGAGAAGATGTTCTCCATTCTTTTCATAAATAAAATTATTCAATGAGAAATCTTGTCCGACACCTATTGAGAACCTGTTAAGTGTGAAACTTAATAATTACAATTGGCCTATAGTTGGATGGCAGAATCATGTTACTTTTTAGTTTAATAATGCAGATATTTAACTAGTTGCCTATCTCTATGCCACTACTATAGTTGCTACCGAAATTTGTATATCATACATAATCCTTTGTCAATATTTTCTATTTCCTATAGAACTTTCTATAAATAAATCCACGTAATTTTGTTCAAAATTTATTTGCCTTAAATTTCTAATGACCAGTCTACATAATAGTCCTTTCCTTAGATTGTCTTAGTCTGCTTTAAAATGATTATACTGTATATTAGTCATATAGTGACAGTGTTTGTAGCATCGATGTGTAAAGTCTAAAACACATTGGTCACTAGACCCAAGAATCATAGATTATGTAACATCGATGTGTAAAGTCTAAAACACATTGGTCACTAGACCCAAGAATCATAGATTATGTAACATCGATGTGTGAAGTCTTAAACACATTGGTCTCTAGACCCAAGAATCATAGATTATGTAACATCGATGTGTAAAGTCTAAAACACATTGGTCACTAGACCCAAGAATCATAGATTATGTAACATCGATGTGTAAAGTCTAAAACATATTCGTCACCAGACCCAAGAGTCAGAGATCATGTAACATCGATGTGTAAAGTCTAAAACACATTGGTCGCTAGAATCAAGAGTCATGGATTATGAAACAATGATGTATGCAGTCTATCTCAAAGAAAGTGGTCACTAGACTCAGTTGTCCTAGTTCAAGTAGCTTCGATGTGTAAAGTCTAAAACATATTGGTCACTAGATCCATTTGTCATAGTGTTTGTAGCTTCGATGTGTAAAGTCTAAAACATATTGGTCACTAGATCCATTTGTCATAGTGTTTGTAGCATCGATGTGTAAAGTCTAAAACACATTGGTCACTAGATCCATTTATCATAGTGTTTGTAGCATCGATGTGTAAAGTCTAAAACAAATTCGTCGCTAGACCCAGTTGTCATAGTTCATGTACATAACAACAGATATGAAATAATGAGCCTCACTTGGAGAAATGGCTTAATTTCATAGCAACAGACATCAAATAACAAGACTTGATATTATGCTTTATATATGATAGGGTTTCTAATTCGTAGTATAATTTCAAGGAGTTAATGATCAGTATCATTGGAGACGAGGGTCCATAATGGCTGGACATATTTTGGTCCAAGCTGTATGAAATCACGTTACTGATTCACCAATTCTTATGCAAATTGACATCCTTGATGACATGTACATAAACACCAAATTGGCTGGGTGAAAATGTGTTTTGTAGAAAGAATAATTACTGTCAAAGTCTAGCAAATGTTTAGCATTTTTGAAGAAGAGCAGGAATTAAATGGAGAAAAAGATATAATTGTCAAACCTGAATGAAACCTTACATGTCCTTTAGACTTCCAATCCATCATTTATATTGTGCACAGAGGTGAATTTCTAATTATAAAGTGAATCCTAACATTGGAGCCATGAAATCATGTATTATTTAGAGTAGCAGATCTGAGAAATTCTTACGTTGGAAGGAATTAGTTTTATTCATTTTTTCAGTATGTAACAGATCTGTATGTATCTAGCACACTAGGATTACCACAGGGGTCAGATACAACATATATGTTCAATTATATATAAAATGCTTGAAGTTGAGTTCAAAATTTGTAGCTGATTTAATATTCTGAAGATATGTCAAGAAAAAAGACGTGGAACCTGAGTAAAGCCTTAGCAGGACAATATTGGACTCCATAAGTGAAAAGATCCCAACATTGATAAAGGGAGGCAACTTTCTTGCATATACATGTGGTAGTGTCATTGCTTGGGACATTGTCATTGTGAGATTATTTAACAAGCTCCATCCTCCTTAAATTTGCCTAAATATTGTTTGAAAACAAACTAGAAGTATTTTTTTTATTTGCATTGTCACTCTATATCTTGTTTGCATTTAACTTAGTGCATACTGATATGATTTGCCTGAAAGAAGAAATGACTTTTCTTCACGGCAAAAAGAATGACTGAATCTTGTGTACATTGTGAACAATTTGTGTTTTCCTTTTCTTTATTGAAATTTATAAAATGTCAAAACTTTTCAATTTCAGACCCAGTCCTTCCAGTGGAGATCCTTCGTATGGACAGTAAGTCCATTCAGCTGGAGAAAAAGGCACTGCAGGATAGAAAGGAGAAGGTTTACAATATCCGCGTGAAGGTGGTAGGGCAATTTGGGGTTGGTAAAACAACGTTGATAATGAGTCTCCTTGGTCAGCAGGTTGATATATTGGAGAGGAAAAGCACAGAGGGAATTGACGTGCATAAGCATTGTTGCAAAGTCTCTCTGGTCAAAGGGGAATGGATACAGCAGCTTGAAGGTAAGCCATCACTATCCACGAATTTTATAAAGAAAACTAATTGTATGATTTTGCCTGTCAAAAAATGCATGGGTAATGTTGTGTATTACTTTTCCAGTATTAAAATCATGATTCTAACTTTTGGATATTATCGGGGTCATTCTGAGATATATGCCAGTTTCTAAATTTTGCCCAATCCACCAGTGAAGTGTAAATTTTCTTGTATGATGTCCAGGAAATAATGTACAACATATAATATTCTTAAATGATTTGCATATGACATTTATTCAGGGTTACATCTTGAAATTACAATCTTCAACCCCCTCGAAAACATGATGACAAAAAGCAGTGACAATTCCTCTTCCAGAGGCAATGAAACTTGCTCTTAAGTTTCTAGTAGTTGTTAGATATTACTATGTCATGTGAAGCAACCTCCTTTCAGGTATCACGGTACCAATTGTTTTTCCATAGACCTCAATGCAAACGTTTTGTGAAATAAATATACTTTCTATCCTACCTCAGCATGCATGTCACACACTGTCATAGAGAACAATGCTAGATTGTCAATTTGACATGGACAGAACCAGGTACTCCATTGCATTTAAGAGAGATAACTCTGCAGGAACTAGACAGGGTTACGAGTTATGTAGTCACGAGAGACACATTTTCAGTCATGTGTACCACATTTGAAAAAAATCATAAAAAATACAAAATGTCACCTAGATATGAATTAACATAATCTCACATGTTGCCAAGAGGCTCAACTTTTTTTTAAGCCCAACAGAAAGTACAACTCTTACTTAATGCACCAATCACAGCTAGTTTTGTTGTTTATTTCTGCATACAATGTTCCCTACACCTTAAGCTCCACCCACCAGGGGTTGAACAATTAGTATCATTATACCTTCAGGTCTGGACTGAAGAAGTTTTCCACCTACTCCTATTGGAGTTGTGACCTCATTTCTCTAGAATACCTCTCTGGTCTTCAGTTCCATAATCAGAGGTCTCACTAGGATTTTAAAGCTAGGAGTCAAGGACTCCCATTTTGGTAAAATAGGTGTCCTGCCAGCAAAAGTTACAGTCCCATCCCAGAAAATGTTGACCTTGCAGATTAGAAGAATTGTTGGTTGTCATTGAGATTAATTTCCACATTCTTTACAACACTTACATGTACAACCTTGTTGGCCTATTCTGCGTGTTGGGTAATTCTGCACAACAACAATTTCTGTAAACATTGGATCACATGTTATTTTGGTTGAAAATACAATGTGTCACAAAAGAATGACTGTCCTCTAATTAAGGAAAATAATATTCAGAAAGTGGACAAAAATAACCCACATTTCTATTGTAAATGAGTATGAAAATGTGATGTCTTAAATGTCAACATGAAGACCCAGTCCATAACCTTCTTGAACTTGTAACCCAACAAACTGATTTAATATTTAACTTTTAGAATCATACAAATAAAATACATTATTTAAATGATAGAATTGCTACCTTAGAACAATGCTGTATCTTAATCCAAGTTTCTAATTTTGCAAATTGTCCCACACCTACTTTATTGCCTGCTATCCAAATTGTCACCTTGCATCTCTGATGGATTCTCAAGAAATTCCCAGGTATATAATCTGTTTCTAAATTCTTTAGTAATTTTTTTTTTCCATAAATGAGACATTGTAAACATGCTACATCCTATTCATTGTTGTTTCTCTCTAACATAATTGCTTATTTTTTAAAATAAAATAATGAACTTTTACAAATTTTGTGAGAAGATCAGTTTACTTAGCTCTTGCCGTTTAGTGGCATTGTTATGTTGAATTCTATAAAACCAGCAATAAACTTGACCTAGTTCATTCGCTGAAATGCTGACAGCAAGAGTCCAAAGTAACGTATTACATTTCTATAGCCTGATGCATAACCATTACATCTTTTCAAAGGCATACTGAGAATAGGCCGCCATATAGCGAGTCATGAAAATATACGGGTGGTATCCTGTTTGTCCAAAATTAGTATATTTTTGAACAGAATATTCTGGTGACAGTTGCCACTTTTCAGTTGGTAAGCTTTGCAGAAGTTTATTATCGTCAGTTGGTCGAATTCGTTATGCATTTTGTGCTAATGCTGGTGACCTGAGGTGTGCAGAAGAGCCCGACAGCGGCGTAACTCTTGTTTGTCTTATTCCAAACACTAAGCCAGGCATCACACTCTTTCGTACACTTGGCTAATGTCCAATCCAAACTATCAATTCTAGAAACTTTAGCACTCTTTTGAATCTCATTAAAATCTTTGTCAGTTTGCCGTTTAACCCCAAAATACCTGTCCAAATTTGCAAACGACATTTTGTCCAAGTCTATTTATTTGGCTACAATCGGAAATAATGGAAGCTAAAATTCTGATGTATTCTGATAATAACCATATGTACATCTCAGGGTCTGTCTGCCTCTCAATTCAGTCGTTGTAAATATCAGCACATTTTCCTACTCAAGCTGCCAGTTAAAGTCTTTGAACTTGCTGCCCAGCTATTGCATCATGTTCTTTTGATGTACTGTAATAAATACAGCAGGCACATCTGAGGATCTTTTAACCACTGAATTCTGATATTGTAAAAATCATCACAGCTAAACTGATAAATTAATCAACACATTCTCCCATTCAGTAGGTGGTTGAAGAAGGATTGGCAAGTCTTTGAATTTGCCGACCAGCTATTGCATGCGTACTGAGGACTCCTGCATGGGTGATTTTCTGCATCCCAGATCAAAAATTTGCGTCCAGATATGCATAATTATCTGTTTCCAAGACCTCAAGTCATCATTGGCTGAGGAAGAATCTACTTTCAATTGTTCCATCACACTGGTTTAGTTATTGACATTTTGGTATGCTTACATCATCTATTACAAGTTTCAAGCATTTTTCTTTTTGATGTCTTACTCAAATTACACACCAGATTTACATTTGGATACCCAGCAGTTGATGCTTTTATCTCTCTCTCTCTCTCTCTCTCTCTCTCTCTCTCTCTCTCTATATATATTGCGTATCTTGCTTTGCTTCCACTTCTCCCTAGGGCTCATCTAGATATTGTGAAGTCACCAGCTTCTGTAATGGATAGGGTCAATGTCTCTTTATGTGGTACAGAAATCTTATTGCAGCAAGGCTGGATCGCTGACAATTGCTTGGGGAAGGAAGCTGCCATATTTTATAAATGAGGGATCCTTGGCATTTCCCAGTAGTGAAGTTCCTAGCTACCAGTAGCGAGTCCCCCTTTCCTGATTTAGGGTATTCCTCTTGCTTAGTCGACTAATTACAGATGGAGTGAATCTTATTGTCCGACTCAAGTTCCATAAATAGAGGTTCCCTCATTAGGTTATCATCACATTCATAATGGCCATAGACAGTTGACCAAGTAGTGTGCACCAATCATGTACCATGGAGCAGGCACCTGGTTATGCATGAAAAATGTGTGCATTATGAGTTACCACATGCAAGGACAGAGAGCTGAGGTTGAAAACTTGTGCATATTTGATGGTAAAAATATGATTGAAACAAGTTTTAACTTAGAAGGTATCACAAATGTTTATGCATAGTTGACCTTTGGAATTACATTTGACCATATTTGGCTGATGTCTGTTATTTCTGATGGCTCCAACTGTAATATAGAAGAAGATACAGAACTGTATATATATATATATATATATATATATATATATATATATAAACAAGAAAAAACTCTAAGACAACTTGATAAAGAGAAAGCTTGAGTAAATTTATGAATGCAACTGTTTTGATTCAGAACATCAGAATGATAAATTTAAAAGGCTAATTTTTTCAGTGCAAATTATGACAGTTGTCTGAAAAGTCCCCTTGCCCCAAAAGATACAAGTGAAGCTCTGTGGATTTGAAGAATATAGATTGAAGATTTATAATAATAATAATAATAATAATAATAATAAATGTTTAATCTATGATAATTGTATTGTTTGATGGTAGAATGTCCTTCCAGAGGGCACCTGTGTCAGTGAAGTTTGCTTTCTACGCGTCAGATTCTGATCAATTGTCCATACTTCATCGTCTGAATAAGGTCTTATCTGGGTCAGATCAGAAGCCAGATATCAGCCAAGAACAAGATGGTAGCAGGGAAATAGATGCCACTAAAAACAGTGTCACATCAACCACTTCAGTGTCAGATCAAGAAGTTCAGTCCTCCACACAAATATATATTACCAAGGGGGATGGGATACATGATGTGGAGCATTTAGACGAAGAGACAGGCATAGTTGCTGTTCCACTGAGTGATGCAAATTCCAATGAGAGTGAGAAGAAGGATGCAATGATGGAAATCCTCCATTTGGTCAATGAAAATGCTGACAAACTAAAGAAGGATGCAATGATGGAAATCCTCCATTTGGTCAATGAAAATGCTGACAAACTAAAGAAGGATGCAATGATGGAAATCCTCCATTTGGTCAATGAAAATGCTGACAAACTAAAGAAGGATGCAATGATGGAAATCCTCCATTTGGTCAATGAAAATGCTGACAAACTAGTGAAGAATATAGAGAAATACGCAGCATTATCAATATGGGACTTTGCAGGGCAGTATGTTTTCTACACTACTCATCAAACTTTTCTCACTAGACATGCAGTTTATCTCTTGGTCATAGATCTCACTCAGCAAGTCACAGATCTTATAAAAGATGACCAGTGTTTCCTCGATACAGATGGGTTAAAACTTTGTAAAGTTCATGGTAAGTATAGAATTTTAGTCACAAGTGTGAAAACATGAGAATGGGAGCAAGTACCAACAATGTTAAAGTCTGAATGGTTTTCTTGAAGTTTGTACATCAAAGAGCCAGACAATACCAGCTGCATGGAGCTAACTTCAGAAAAGACATATTAATATAGGTTTTAAAGAGTCATAACAAAAATACATAACAATGATATCATATGGACTTTGTAGGCAAGGAGATTTGGTAGACAATGATATCATATGAACGTTGTAGGCAAGGAGATTTGCTATGACAATGATATCATATGAATTTTGTAGGCAAGGAGATTTGGTTGAAAGGAAAGATAATACAAAGATCAGTCAGGTTGATTCAGGTGAGTTATGATTAAAATTACAAGAAGTAAAAAAAACTGAACACAGTGCATGTTTACAACAAGCCTTCCTCAACCTGATTTTGAATATATTGGTTATTTACAGCTTCCTAAATGATCACTGTGCATTAGAATAGAGGAATATTTCCTTCATGAATAGTTCTTGTCTATGTGAATATGCAGTTGTAATCTGTTATTCATTAGCACTAAATTGGTATAATATAAGACAGTGAATGCATATCTTGGAGCTAACATAAAAAGTAGTTCCTATGTACAGGGTGGGGAAATATAACATTTGCACAAGCTAACAAACATTTACTTTGGAGAAGTTTGCATTAAAATCTTTTTATATCTTTTCTCCTCAAGCAGTTATCTGTAATAGATGATATTCTGATGTCTGAAACATGTGAATTTATATGCATTAATGGAGGACCATTAACTGGTTTTAAGCTAATTATTTTGACATTCTGATACATTATTATAATTATTATTATTATTATTATTATTATTATTATTATTAATTGAATAAGCTATACAGTAAGTGGTTTCTATTCTCTTTAGACCTGGTTGAAATTTGGCTAAACTCCATAGACGCCTGTGCACCATCACCTGAAGCCAGCATTCCAGTGATTCTGGTTGGCACACATGTGGATAAGCTTTCAGAGGTAAATTGAGTTAGGATTTAAGTGCTAATGTTTGCTTTAAAGACTGATTCCAAGTTGGTATGCACAAAAAATATTTTTTCCCCCTCATAATTTTCAATAAAATAAAGAAGAGTTTTTTTGCATTAAGTGACTGTAATAATGACTCATCTCACTAAGTACTTTATTTTAAGCTTTATATGGTGAGATACAGTGATGGCTTGTATCACATATCCATTTTATTAAATAATGTATTTTAGGCTTGTTGTTGCACCTGTACAAGGTAAGATAGAGTAGTCAGCTTTTCCACCCATCTCATTAGGTACTGCATTTTATGCACGTTGTCTAACCTGTACATGGTGCGATACAGTAGTGAATTATCACCCATCCATCTCTTTAGGTACTGCATTTTAAGCTCGTTATCTAAACGGTGCATGTGTTTATAGAATATATTTTAAGGTTTGCACTGAGACAGGGAAATGCAGACTCCAGTGAAGAGGATGTATTGTTTTCCTGTGAGGTATTGTGGAGACACTGAAGCACGGAAATCCCAGTTGAGGTTTTACATTAGTTGTCTCACCATGAGGCTCTGTTGAAAGTTGGGGGACAAAAAGTGTTGCCCCATGAATTGGATTTCCTTTTATGACTGCAAACCCCAACATAGAATAATTTTCTCACTCAGATTTTATCATTCAAATTGTACTAATTTTGCAAAGTATTTAGTGCATGTATTATTTATTAGGTATTTAGTACTCATCAGACATGCAGTATTCGTCAGGTATACGGTATTCATCAGACATGCAGTATTCATCAGTTATTGACTATTCATCAGGTATTATTATTAACCCACATGTTTATATAGATCATCTGGCCTACACTGCTTTATGAAAATCTAATTAAATTTACTCCAGTGGAATCTAGCTATATATGCCAATCAACTCCTCCCCCCAAAGAAAAACAAGACGAAAAACACCATTATAATTGATACATGTTATAAATATTGCACCATAATGTGTTGAATCACATGTTCTTGTTTGTAAACACAAAACACATTAAATAGTGCTATGTTATAAGGATAAGTTTTAACTTTCATTATGCAGAAACTTTGATCATGGCTGCCAATGATATGATGCTGAACACACAGTAAATCAGTGTGTAATGGCTACAGTATGATTTTTATATGTTGGACTATTCATGGAGAATTAGAGATCATTGTTACTGTCATAGGTAACTGACCTTTTCTTTGGAAGTGGAAAAACTATATCTCACATACTGGTCTTGTAACTGGCATTGGTTGTAAACTTACACTGCATATTAAGGACACCTCAAACATGATATCTAGCTGATATAAATATGAGGAGAGTTGTAGAAAATGCATTTATTATCAATTTTCTGTCTTGGAAATATGGCGAGTGTTGCTATTACTGGTGGAATGATGATATTATGGAATATCATCCGGACTGCTGAATGAACCACTCTGATTGGTAAGGACATGAGATTTCATTTGCAATTACATTATTATATTTGATTCAACTGTGGTAGATCAGGGGTGTTTGACAATGTTTGAAGAAAGCGGGTTTGAGATAACACATTTCTGATTATTTCCAGTTTAGAGGTAGTTGTTGAAAGTGGCCAGTGATGTGTAGCCTTTGTGTCTGGAACAGTGTTTTCTGTTAATTTCTGACCAATATTTTCCTCATGCTTGAGTTGTTGTAATGTTTAGAAGTCATCTATGGCAAGTTTGTTTTCACTGCCATTTTTCCATTAAGATACTTAGCTTTCTTGCCCCATGTGGTGCTCACAAATAATCCATTGTTCATTTGGCCCTGCTGCATCCACATGGATTATGTGGGCAGGATAGAGTGGATGGTCATGGTCACAAAAGTCAAAGAGACATTTGTTCTTATAACGATTGTAAGTACAGGACACCTATCGAGAAATATGCGGTTAGCATACATTCTTGGTTTTTCATTGCTTGGTGTTTTTATGTCATCCCCCTTTCTTATTGTCTACTGCCTCTCATTTACCTTGAAATATTCTATATAAGAGTCACAGGCTTGTTTTAAAGAGATATTTCCCCACTTGATGTGTCTGTGCTCTTCACCCTGTCCCTTTACTCCAATGTGCAACTTATTGTTAAGCCATAAAGTGTTCATTAAAGTTAATGATGTGTTCGGACCCAACAGCAAGGATTAAAAAAACAGCTGATTCATATGACCAGTACCGATGGCCTTAGCAGTTGCGGGCTGTACAATATACTTTCATTTATGAGCCCAACCAGTTAATTCATATGACCGGTACTGATGGCCTTGGCAGTTTGGGGTTATATAGTACACTTTTATTTATGAGCTTTACCAATTAATTCATATCACCAGTACTGATGGCCTTAGCAGTTTTGGGTCATACAATACACTTTCATTTATGACCAGTACCGATGGCCTTAGCAGTTTTGGGTTATACAATACACTTTCATTTATGAGCTCTACCAGATAGCTAGACTTCATATGTATGTGCGTCTGACCATCTCAAAATATTTTGTATGGTGTGTTGTCAACATTAGAGAGACCTTAAGTTGCTTACTGAGTTATGAAATTCACTAGATTTTTTTGTCTCATCTGTGAGTAATAGTAGTGACTTGTCACACATCCATCTCATTAAATACTGCATTTTGAGCCTTTTGTCTAACCTGTACATGATAGGATGTATTAGTGACTATTATCACCAGTCCATCTCATTAAATACTGCAGTTTAAGTCTTTTGTCTAACCTGTACATGATAGGATTTATTAGTGACTATTATCACCAGTCCATCTCATTAAATACTGCATTTTATGCTTGTCGTATCTCACCAGTACGTGATGAGATTTAGTAGTGACTTTTATCACCACATTCATCTCATAAGGTACTGCATTTTAAGCTTGTTGTCTAACTAGTATATGGTGAGATACAGTATTGACCTGTATCACCCATCCATCTAAGAAAGTACTGTATCATGGGGTTTATAGCTGGGTGAGCTAAAGAACGAAGTAAAGCTTCACTAGTGTGGTATTAAAAGTCCTTAAATTTAACCAAAATGGGGCACAGATAAATGAAAATTACACAAGGACTGGAAACTATGTATTAATTACATCACAAAACGTATATAATAGTGTACACATTTCAGCTGAAAGTTATACTCACAAACATTATGGGTGCACGAGAAACAGCAGGTTCCTCTTGTTTGATTTATGTTTAAATACAGGGGAAAATTGTAAAATAACAATTCATAATATGTACCTATCAGACACATTCCGTGTTAATGTCTTTGAATCAGCTTGGATTCTAATTGCAACGTTTTCTTGTCCCTCTCTATATTGCTTATCTAGATTATGTATGTTTTTCCTTGCAGGATACACGTCAAGAAATCATCGATAAGTATTTTCCACAGATATGCTGCATTTTGAAAGATAAACCAGCCTTACGCCATATAGTGAAATTTGTTCCCATTGATAACACCAAGCTTGGCCCTCAGTTTGAAAACTTGAAAGGCATGATTTTTGAAATGGCATCAAAGCAGCCTTATTGGGGGGAGGAAGTTCCAACTAGTTGGCTCCCTGTGGAAGAAGTTCTGATGCAGCTTAAAGCCTCTGGTAGAAAGGTAAGTAAAAGGAGGTAATATTGCACAAACAAGATTAACTTCATGACAGTAATGCAGACTTGGTTTATAACATGATCTGGCTCAAATTTTAAATCATTCATTTGGTATTGTCCATCAACATTTCTGACCACAATCGTTTCAGATGGTGAATATTGATTTGATCCTCTCTGACTTCTCTTACATATAATTACATGTCTTTGCATCTGTGTCTCCAAAGAATAACAAACATCATTAAGTGTACCCAAATAATAAGCATGCATGCATACATGTATATTCTATAGATGCCCTGACTAGATTTCAAAGTCTCTATATCAATTGCTAGCATGTTCTATATATTCTTCTGTTTTGGACATGCACTAGATAATCATATGGGATGGTCTTACTTCCATTGTCTTTCATCCATCCATCCATCCATTAGAATAAGTTTGGTATAGCTAATTCTCCAAACCTGCTTGAAGAATTGCCCATAAACGCTATACATTCTTCACATGATCTGATAGGTTTGATATGAAAACAATGCTGTTTGGACATCCAATATGGAAACCACAGTGGCCATCTGGAAAATCTTATGCTACTCCTCCAGAAGGGATGGTTGTATCAACGTGGGTTTTTTACTGAAAGCCTTCTTATGGTGTTTAGATGGTCGTAAATGAAACTGGTGTTGATCTGGAATTAAATACGGCCATCACAGGGGCCAGCTTCAAAATCATGCTATTGCTATTCTGCCTACATTAATGGTCATATCAACTTGGGGTTTTCACTGTTTGGTCCTAAATGAAAATTCTGCAAATATGACTGCCTCAGTGGCCATCATCAAAATCATGTTACTACTTCTCCTGACAGACTAGTTATATTAGCTTGGGGTTTTTCTTCAAAATTATTCTTATACTGTGTTGTGGATTATAAATGACAAGGACTAACCCTCAATGTTTTCACTAAGGTCATTATTCTACTAATACTGTTACCCTACTCCTCCCAAGTGGACAATTATCTCAACACAGGGTTTTCACCAGTACACTTCTCATGATAGCTAGTTAGTCCTAAATGAATGGATGGTTATAACAACAGAGAGATTATAACAACACACTTCTGGGGCCCCAAGTGGCTGAGTGGTTTAAAGCGCTCACCGTTACGGATCATTGCCATATAACCTGTGTTTGCATGGGCTTGAGTCTTGGGTTTGGTCAGTGCAGGTATGTAACAAAGCTTGCCAGTAGCTTCTTGTGGGTCGGTGGTTCTTTTCGGAGTTTTCCTGGGTTCATCCTCCACCAGTTATACTGGCCACCATGTATAGCTTATCCTGTGCTGAAAAATGGCATTAAACCCTACCACAACAACAACAACAACACACTTCGTATGATACGTAGTTGGTCCTAAATTCGAATGGTGCCAATCATACATCCAATATGGCTGACAAATGGCTGTCTTGTTGTTACTACTTTCCTGAATGGATGGTCATTTTAAAATAAGATCTTCACCAAAAGGCATATAATGAGGTATAGCCAATAAATTTCTTTTTCGTTTTCTTTACTGTTGCTACTTGAGCGTTGTTGATCAGAGAAAATGACTTTTATTATCTAAGCACGTTTTATGATGTGGATAGGTTGGTTAAATTGCTTAGACACTGAGATCTCCTTTTTTACTTCTGATATCCCTAAGGTTTTAGTCTCACTTGGAATTCCCATTTAGTCTCACCTTCCTATTGTTTGCTGCATACGTGGCAAGTGGCAGGTAAGCAAATAACATTCTTTGTAGTACAAGTACCTCTTAACTTGGATGTATAGTTAAGGTTTTTATTGGTATTAATACAGATTTTAGATTTATCCCTTTTCATGCAAGATGGGCAATTAACAGTTTCACAGTGCAGTACTATATTTGCAATGATTTGCCTGTAAAACCTGTGGGTTTACTTGATACCTCTTCTCTTACTAAATGATTAATTAATGCAAAGCCAGTTTTGTGTGTAAAATTGGGAAGATTTGTTAATCTGTCTGGCAGAGTCAGTGTGACAATGTGCCAGAGAGATCAGATTGCATGTTTGCAGTCATATTGACGATTGGTCAGAGAGATCAGGTTGCATTTTGGATAAAAATATTTATTGCTGTTTATGTAAAGATAGGTGGTATCACCCTACCATATATATTAACCCTCTTTATATGCTTAAGTACATTAGAGTGGTTTCTACTCTTGTCATCTGTAACAAGTCTTACAAAAATGACCCTTAAAATATTGACATACGGAATAAAAGCAAAAACTATAGAAAATGATTGTTGCCAAAAAATCAGGATAATTGGTTCATCCGTGTTTGATTTGGACCCAACTTTCATATTAGAATTAGCGGAATTATTCAGGGAACCAGACTGAAGTTTCTGCAACTGTACTAGTGGTAAATGAGGTCTGCGTGTACTTTACAAACTTTTCAGATGAACATAATCTTTACCATTCCTGCATGTTTACAATACCGCACTTTTAAATATATTATATACATTTTGTGATATTTTGTTACTAGCTCTGAACAAGCAAGGAGGGGATAACTCTAATATGCTTCTGAAAATTAAAGTTACACCCACAGAGCAGAACAGTCTCTTTTTTGCAGCATATCTTTTGTTAAAGTGATATTGTCTTGCACGGAATTATTGTTTTTTATGTTAAGTAAAAACCCCAAATATTGCGTATCTGGCATTACTCTAATTTTGGCACACGTTTTAAGGCGAGAAGGGCACTACGAAGTATTTAGAATACATTTTATCCTGTTATTTGGCCAAATACACTCTTTACACATACACTTCTAGAACGAGCAATGAGTTTACTACTTTTTTAAGATATTTTTGAAAATTTTAACTGATGCACTTTGCGTGAAATTGAGTTTTGAATTAAGTTGGTCAGACATGCAATCCAAACAGGAATATGCACTGCCAGCATGATGAAAGTAGTAACAGTGCTTAGTGTCATCATTCTCAAGGCATGAAAATGTTACACTACAAATTTATATAAAATTTTTGACTAAAATCGGCACACCATATGGCAAATTCATAACTTTTCAAACACTAGCAGTCATAAATAAATCTGCACAGTTGATACTCAGGTACAAAGTGACTTCTGAAAATATCACCTAGAGTTTTGCTAATTCATAGATTTTACTGCCAACAATACCATTATCATTCACTATTTCTTCCTCTCAGGTCATTCCACGCAGTCTGGTTGAGGAACTGAATCAGGCAGCATCTGTACCAATTAAAGATGCAGAACAATTGGATTTATTCCTCAGGTTCTAGCATGAGATAGGCACAATTCTCTACTTCAGGTAAACAAGAAAGTTCCCATTTACTTTTAGTCCACAATTTGTGTACCAGTGGTATGTATGACCTTAAATTTCCATAATCTACTTGATCATGATTTGAGAATGTGAGTTGTATCAGAGTGCTTGTCACAATTTACACACACATATTCATCCAATTTAGTTGCTTCTAAATAAAATCATGCATTCAGACATCTAGGATGGTGCAATATTTGTCATCTGTTTCAGCCATATCATAGAAATTCTGACATGGATTGAGCTTCTTCGTGTTGCTATGTTTCTTCAATGTCATAATATAAAAGCATAGTTCCAGTTGCATTTGTTGATTGGACATAAGGTATTTGGTGTAAATTCTCAAACATTGCAATGACAATACTGTTATGTATATCTCCATTATGTGGTCGACCTTGGTCAGTAATTGAGGATAGAGGCCTGCCTAACTAGTCACATTTCTTTTTGTAAACAACTTATGTAGCTAATTCTTGTCTATGATTTTAGTTTATATTTTAAGATCATTATTACTTGGAAATAAACATGTTTACAGAAAGTAATAATTACAGGTGTTCTAGAACTTAAGAAGTCAGCTTGTTGATGAAATTGATGGACAAATAATAAACGTTTGACCCTCAAGCTGGATCTACAGTTGTGTTTTATTTGTTATACAAAGGTCATGATCTACAAAATTAATATTTCCTACTTTAGCAACTGACTAGTGGAATCAGTCTCTTGGTTATGTTCAGTTTTAATTTGAGAGGAATTGTTTTAATTTAAAATTATTTGTTGGAATTAAAAAGAGTTCATTGATTTAGGCCTCAGTCACTGTTTTGGAATTGTGAATTCATCCAAGGACATTCTGGATTATATTGTGATAAATCACGACTGTTCGCACATTAGCACATTTCAGGTTATTGGCACATTCTATACTTCTGTACTTGTGAACTTTTTGGACTATTTAGGATGTAATTCACAATACTGTAAGTTTCTTTGACACGTCACTCTGTGTTCCTGGGAAATAAACTATTCTTTGAAGGTTATAAAACTTGGTGTTTGGGCTTTTCTGCTAAAGTACACATCACATTAAACAGAAAATTCACACTCCCATGGCGGACATTAACCCTTTTCACACTCTGTCTGTCAAGGACAAGGCATAGCAGTAGTCTTTGAATTGTCTGTGTCATGGATCAAGTTTCATTGCCCCTCTTAGAAGACACGGCAATATAATTATGCAATTATCCAATATATTGCAAGGAGCTTTGTATTGTTGATGGCTTAAACAGGTATCCCTTGTAGAACTTTGTACTGGAGGTTAAAGAGGCTTGGGCTTCAAATGTGGTAAATCCCTATTCTTTCCTGTTTATCTTGAACATTTTCTATTAATTCTAAGGTCATCGTGAATGTTGTCACTGTCCACTTTGATTTTTGCAGTAATGCTTACTCATTCAACTTGTCTATTAAACTGTAAAATTTCTGGCTCCTTAACTTTGTACATGTAAATTATGGCAAGATTTGATAATAGAGAATTAAAAAGAATAAAAGCACACTACTAGCAATTAGCAATAAAATTTACTATACTAATTTATGTTAATCACAACACGAATTACAAAGCAGCCATTTTCCTGTTACTTATTTTGAATACAGAGCAGACAACAAATTTTATTTCTACATTTTGTAGATAGATGAATTTCCAAGTTAAAGATAACTATAACACATTTCAAAATTACATACAAACATATTATCAGTACTTGTATCCGAGTTGATGTCAGCCAAATGTGATATCAATCAAACGTTATGGTGCATAATCTCTCTCTCTGTCATGTTTAATATCCCAAAGACATTTTATTACAAAGAAAGATGTATTATTATACAAAAAAGCCTGTGGTCTTTGTTAACATGTGGCTTTATGGTTTGTAAGAGACGATTTCGTCTGAAGCCCAGGTACAGATAAAATTTCACTGGGACAAAATTCTCTTAGCAAAATGAAAGTTAGGACATAACCCCTCCCTTAGTGCAAGTTTGGCCCTTTTACAATTTTTTAAACTGTCACAGATTAATAGAATTTGTGTTGGGGTTTGGACTGAGACAAGGAAATCCCAGTCAAGGGGTATAGCATTTGTCTCCTAACGAGGCTATGCCTTGTGGAGAGACAAATAATGTAATCCCTCAACTGGGATTTCATTGTCTTGGTCTGAGACAGATTATTTTTCTCACCCAGTTTTTTCCAACTTAATTAAAATAAATATAGATGTCAAAATTTTAGAAAAAAGTCACCTGTTTACCCATTGATCCTAATGATGGGTTACCCGGGTACCCAATCAATGGGAAATTATGTTAAATGTGAATCTAAAGTGCTATGTTGCAAGTTCATCCATGTCAGTCCCACGAGAGGTATAAGTGTAATTATTATTAATATGAGTGGCACAATGCACAGTCTGAGCATAAAAAGAGTAATCTCTACGTTACATGCCATCATTACAGAAAACTGTATTGAAAATATACATTTATTTTTGTTACTTATCTGGATCTGCAATTAAAAATTCTTGTCACAAATCCACTAAATCCATATGGATTAGTACAAGAATATAGACACAAAACAAAATGAATTTTTGTATACATAACATTCACTTTAACTAGAATGCATCACATGCTTATTTGCAACTGCTCTGGTGGCCTAGTGGTTAGAGCATCCACCTCGGACGTGGGAGGTTGTGGGTCCGAACCCTGGCTGAGTCATTCCAAAGACGGTACTAATACCTGCCTCGCTAGGCTATCAGCATTAAGAGGTTAGTGGTAGGACTGGTTGGCCTGGTGTCACAATAATATGACTTGGTGGGACATAATGCTACATATATGCGGCATGATGCCCCAGTGTTAGACATCACTATAAACTGCCACATTGCAGACATCATAGCGATATGGCCAAAACAATGTCAAAGCTCCTTTAAAAATCCAAATCACACACACACACACACACACACACACACACACACACAGGCATGTTTATTTTTTGTCAACATATTCCTCAGTTTAACAAAACTCTTCTCTAACATTTTTGTCATATAACATCCACGAGTCATATCAACAAAGTCTGTTTTAAATAATAGTCGGTGCCATATTTTTTTCTCAATACAGACTAGTCTGATACTTAAGTGTGTATAATGAATCTGGCACATGGTTTCAAATTCAAGAAACTCTGTAGTTGGGATGCCATTACAGTTACTATAAATAGAAAATAAGGAAACTGTTTGACGT
Source organism: Megalonaias nervosa (assembly GCA_016617855.1). NCBI lineage: Eukaryota > Metazoa > Mollusca > Bivalvia > Unionida > Unionidae > Megalonaias > Megalonaias nervosa. The sequence goes on along the minus strand of JAECUM010011509.1, from coordinate 44,893 downwards.
ACATAGCCAAATGATTGCACATGTTGAAAACACAAGATCAGTAGATGGAGGTCTACAATGGATCAATGTCACACAATATGAGCCTCGAACTTTACTCATTATTCTGTGTTTATCACTCGTTCCTGACGTCACCAGATCTTTTAATCAGATAACTTTTAACTTTCATCAGTTCTAATTTGGAAACAGTTCTATGGCAGGCAGTAGTATGATACATTACTAGATACATATTGCCGTATGGTTTCTAATTGTGTAGTGATGGAGGAGGTATCTAATTCCTGATATTCTTTGAAAATAAGGTTTTCGTTCATAGAAATATGGTAAGTGTTGTTATTACTAGTGCAGGGATTAGCTACATTAAAATATTGTGGAATAGATTGTGAACTGATGGATGAACCACTCTGATTTTTAAATGCAGGAATTTTAATTTGTTTACAGTGTTTGATTGAACTGGGTTATTTGGGGTATTTTTCAAAGTTTGAAGAGTGCAGGTCTGACAAAACACATTTCAGGGTGTTGCCGCCTTTACGGTAGCTATTGAGAGAGTTTTTATTTTTCATTTTGTGGTCAGTAATTTGTGTATAGACTGTGTTCATGGATCAATGTTTTCTGTTATAGTTCATTACAAATAGAATTATGAATTTTATCATATCTGTAGCTCAATAAATTATCAGGTCAGCAGCATCAAATGTAGCTGACAGTATATAATTCAATTCACAGGAAGTATTTAAAACTACTTAGGTATTTTTAGCTACATCTAATAATGCTGCACTGAACTTTTACTGGGTTAGGCCTGCAGATAGGATAAAACTGACCATTCTGTGTGGAAAAACAAACTAGTTTCTAGCATAATACCAAACATTTCGACTTCATATGCATGTGTTTGTCTCTCTCAAAATGTTTTCTTTGGTATGTTCTCAAAGATGGAGAGACCATAAGTTGCTACGTGGGTTCTTTGTACTATAAATCTATTGTTGTGTGTGTGATTTAGATTTTTAACGTAGCTTTAACAATTTTTCAATCATATCACTATGATGTCTGCAGTGTGACAGTTTATAGTGATGTCAAGCACTTGAGGCCTCATGCTGCAGACATGTATCATGATGTCCCACCCAGTCACATTATCCTGACACTAGGTGGAACAGTCCTAACACTAACCTCTTGACGCTGAACGCCAAGCAAGGCAGCTGTTAGTATCATTCTTTAAAGTTTTTGGTATGACTCAGCCGGGTTCGAACCCATGACCTACCACATCTGAGGCAGACGCTCTAGCCACTAGGCCACCGGAGCAGTGATCTGTTGTTGTTGTTATTTGATTTTAGCACAACCTCAGGCACAGCAGAAGACATCTAGTTTTTCTTTTCTTATAAGTAGTTCCTAGCTTGTAGACACCTTGTGTGAGACGACCTGTCTGAGAAAACCAGACTGAGATAAGAAAAGTAATGTTAGCGAAATAGCTAGATTTCTCTGTTACATGGGTGAGAAATACATCTTCATGTGTTTGCTTCGGGTCATTTGAAGTTTTGTGCTGGCATCTCGTTATTTGATCAATTGTAGTAGCCATCATTGCAATGTAGAACCAGAATGATGGTGGCACCTAACTTTCGGATTTGCTAACCTAGTGTCATATGAATACATTAATAAATTCTGATAATTTGTCTGTAGCGTGTGGGTTAGACATTAGATCTTAACAGACAAGCATTTTAAGATGCCCAGTGATTAATTTGATCTAAAGTCTAAGTGTACGTGCATGTGCTTTGCCACATTGCTTTCTTAAGTATCAAGTTTACTCTAATTGATCATTATTGTCATACTTTGTGAAGTACTTAGAAGCTAAGCTGACATTTTGTATGTTAAACATGAAATACAATAATTAAATTAAATATTAATTGATAATCTTCACATATCTTTTTTCCATGATCTCTTTTTTAAATAGGCCATTATATTTGTGGCAGTTTTAAAAGGTTTAAAAACCTAGACTAGAGAAAAAAATATTTCCTATTTTTCATTTTGCTGGGAGATGGTGGTGATTGTGTCTTGGGGATTACGTCCTATAGAAGATTTTCTCCTACACCATCTGAAGTATCGTCATCACTATTTTCTGAAGTGGACATGGCCTTTGCAAGAGGAATTGACTGCCACGTACATATTAGCTGTTTCAAACTTCATTTATGGTGTTGATAATGACTGACTTCCTAACCATTGATTGATGCAGTTCAAGGTGAAAGAACAGCATGTACTGTTTCATAATGGTTGTTCTTACTGGTTCTAGATATCGTTTCCATTTCCGACAACACTATTGTAACCAATGTCTAGGCATAGCATATCTGGCTGAACAATTCCCACTCCACCACTCCACCCTGTTGTTTAATTTTTACTGTATTAGGCATAAGCTGAATACATCATATATCAGTGATGCCTTGTAGACTACCAAAAATGGCTAAGCCGTGTGTTTGCCAAGGCTATAAAATCTACCTCCAAGCGCACTGATTGCTATTAATATACGAGTTTATATTTTTTCAAGGCTTTGAAGATGTATCCCTAGTAGAACTTCATTAACACTAACGGGAGGTGTATGAGGTGATGGTTTCAAGGATGTAAATCCCTGTTATTTCCCGTTTATCTTGAACCTTTCATATTAATTCTAAGATCATCACAATTATTGTCATTGTGTTCACTTTGATTACTGTAGTACTCTTCGCTCATTCGACTTTCAATCTATTACATTTCTTAAGCTTAAGGTTAGTGAATATTAATTATTATTACCAGATTTAAAAAATGGTTGAAAAGAAAATAAAAGAAGCACAAAAATAGCAGGTGAATAGCTCATGTATGCATATAAATTCTTGTTAAACAAAAATAAATTGCTAGGCAACAATTTACTGATGTAATTATTTATTTAATAAAGAGCAGAATCAAACTTTTGTTTTCTTTAACATTTTTTTGGTTGAATTACAGAATGATGAAAAATTTAACACATAAGAAAAATGCATGCTCTTTAATCTTAAATGCCTGTTTCCATGTTGGCGATACAAAAATATCGATAACATTGACTGAAAGTTTGGGTTCATAATCTCTTCCATGTTTACATGTACTAAAACATTTTATTTAAATAAAGATACTTTTTTTGAAAAAGAAAACCTATATTGTTATATAACTTCATAAACATATTTGTGTCGCTGGAATAGATGTGTCCACTAAATTGGAATATTAAGGTGATTAATACAAGTTTGATAATGTTTGTTTCATATACCAATTTTTCACAGAAATATTGCCATGTAATCGCATTGGATTTTTCAGTCTATATTAGAAATTGATTTTTTTTTCTCCACAAGCAACAACATTTTCATTCAAAAGGTAATGGTTCTTTTAAAATATAATAGTGATAAAATATACAATTTAAGGTCAACACCATCCAGACTGGCCATTATAATATATTTTTGAGTTTTATGTGCATTACTGCTTTTCAACAATTTCTTTAAAGTATATATTGGAAATAGTATGGAAATAAAAGAGAAAATATGACAAATTATTTGTATAAATACCACAAGACATGTTACCAATGTATATATGTACAAGTAACGATATGAAATTGGCCACTGCCATGATAGATTTTACAGTGTCTGCTACGTTCAACCACACACTCACACACTCCCTTAGATGCTATTTGCATTGTATATATGATGCATAGAATGGAAAGATGAAAGTTTAGTCTCTTTGGAAGGATTGCATTTGATAGGTGAAGCAGTTTTTTGCCTGACATTAATTTGATTGGGTATTCTAGGAGAAACAATTTGCTATAATGTTTAATTGAATTGTTTTCCAGCAGCACAGTCTGCTTAATTTTCTTGATGTTAACGTATGGCGGCACATTTTCCCATTTTAGGAGATGTGCTATCATTGTTCTAATAATTGGATAGGAAAGGTTGATTCACAAACAATTTTTGTGCAGTAATAAATATCAACATTATTTTCAGTGCTGACAGATTGAAGGAGAAGATAATGTTCGACCCACAATGTTCTGAAGTCCATCATTACTGCTGAGACATTCTTTCTTGAGAAATACCCAGCAATCAGGAGCAAATGGTTTGAACTGAAAGGCAATGGAATACTTACTCCAGAATTGATAGGTTGGTACTTGCTTGTTTAGTTTAATTAATAGTACTCTTGGTCATGGTGTAGCATTACTTAGGTTGGTAAGTGCTTAGTTTAATGGATGGTATTTTTGGTCTTGGTGTAGCATTACTTAGGTTGGTAAGTGCTTAGTTTAATGGATGGTATTTTTGGTCTTGGTGTAGCATTGCTTAGGCTGGTAAGTGCTTAGTTTAATGGATGGTAGTTTTGGTCTTGGTGTAGCATTACTTAGGTTGGTAAGTGCTTAGTTTAATGAACGGTATTTTTGGTCTTGGTGTAGCATTACTTAGGTTGGTAAGTGCTTAGTTTAATGGATGGTAGTTTTGGTCTTGGTGTAGCATTACTTAGGTTGGTAAGAGCTTAGTTTAATGGACAGTACTTTTGGTCTACATACTTCAACTACTGTGGATTGGGAAGCACAATGGTATCAATTTTGTGGTTGCTGCGAATCACTACAGACTTCAAATACCGTGGATTTGGGAGCACAATGGTATGTATTTTATGGTTACTGCAACTCACTACAGACTTCAAATACTGTGGATTGGGGAGAACAATGGTATGTATTTTGTGGTTGCTGCGACTCACTGCAAAGAATTTAGGATACAGATATATGAATTCCAACAGTCCCTCATCTGTAAAGGAAAAGAGTAACACACACACACACACACAACAAATAGTGAGACAAAAATGGTACTGCAATGTGTATTATGTTATGATGTCCTGCCCTTCCATGATTAACAGTCTGTTTCCTGCAGATAAGTTTTGCTGCCAGCCATCTTAAGTAAAAAAAACTTTGTGGATAGCGTTCTCTTGGATTAAGAAAGGATCCTATTGATCTGAGGATTAATTGGTCAAAATTGCTTTGACCAAAAAGCAAAAAAATGGTTTTCACAACATAACTTCAGTTATTCAATTTCAGCTTACAAACTTTGTGGACAGCTTGCATTTGGGGTGGGAAAGAACCCTATTGATGTCAACTGTGGCTCGATTTCTGCACATGAAGTACATGAATTCACATGGTGTTCCAATTATTTTATTTACATTAATATGTATTGACGAACTGTGATTTCTAAAGTAAGCTTTATGAACTAAATTAAAGCGAATAAGGATTTTTGCAACTTTAAGCTTATCCCATTTTTTAATACAGTTATAAAGTGAATATATCTAAGCTTTCCGATCAGTGTGTGCCATATGAAACTATTGACTGAACATCTGTATCAAATTCCAGGTCAAGTAAGAAAGCTAATATGGCTGTGTGATATTGTAAAATGCCAGATGAAGTATGTAAGATTAAATGGCTGTGTGATAGTGTAAAATGCCTGATCAAGTATGTAAGATTAAATGGCTGTGTGATAGTGTAAAATGCCTGATCAAGTATGTAAGATTAAATGGCTGTGTGATAGTGTAAAATGCCAGATGAAGTATGTAAGATTAAATGGCTGTGTGATAGTGTAAAATGCCTGATCAAGTATGTAAGATTAAATGGCTGTGTGCTAGTGTAAAATGCCTGATCAAGCATGAAATATTAACTGGCTGTGTGCTATTGTAAAATGCCTGATCAAGTATGTAAGATTAAATGGCTGCGTGATAGTGTAAAATGCCTGATGAAGTATGTAAGATTAAATGGCTGTGTGATAGTGTAAAATGCCTGATCAAGTATGTAAGATTAAATGGCTGTGTGATAGTGTAAAATGCCTGATGAAGTATGTAAGATTAAATGGCTGTGTGATAGTGTAAAATGCCTGATGAAGTATGTAAGATTAAATGGCTGTGTGATAGTGTAAAATGCCTGATCAAGTATGTAAGATTAAATGGCTGTGTGATAGTGTAAAATGCCTGATCAAGCATGAAATATTAACTGGCTGTGTGCTATTGTAAAATGCCTGATCAAGTATGAAAGATACATGGTTGTGTGATAGTGTAAAATGCCTGATCAAGTATGAAAGATAAATGGTTGCGTGATAGTGTAAAATGCCTGATCAAGTATGAAAGATAAATGGTTGTGTGATAGTGTAAAATGCCTGATCAAGTATGAAATATTAAATGGCTGTGTGATAGTGTAAAATGCCTGATCAAGTATGAAATATTAAATGGCTGTGTGATAGTGTAAAATGCCTGATTAAGTATTAAAAATTAAATGGTTGTGTGATAGTGTAAAATGCCTGAGCAAGTATGAAATATTAAATGGTTGTGTGATAGTGTAAAATGCCTGATCAAGTATGAAATATTAAATGGCTGTGTGATAGTGTAAAATGTCTGATCAAGTATGAAATATTAAATGGCTGTGTGATAGTGTAAAATGCCTGACGAAGTATGTAAGATTAAATGGCTGTGTGATAGTGTAAAATGCCTGATCAAGTATGTAAGATTAAATGGCTGTGTGATAGTGTAAAATGCCTGATCAAGCATGAAATATTAACTGGCTGTGTGCTATTGTAAAATGCCTGATCAAGTATGAAAGATAAATGGTTGCGTGATAGTGTAAAATGCCTGATCAAGTATGAAAGATAAATGGTTGTGTGATAGTGTAAAATGCCTGATCAAGTATGAAATATTAAATGGCTGTGTGATAGTGTAAAATGCCTGATCAAGTATGAAATATTAAATGGCTGTGTGATAGTGTAAAATGCCTGATCAAGTATGAAATATTAAATGGCTGTGTGATAGTGTAAAATGCCTGATTAAGTATTAAAAATTAAATGGTTGTGTGATAGTGTAAAATGCCTGAGCAAGTATGAAATATTAAATGGTTGTGTGATAGTGTAAAATGCCTGATCAAGTATGAAATATTAAATAATAATAATAATAATAATGAGGACTTTGTATAGCGCCTAATCTTTAGAAGCTCTAAGCGCTTTGCAACATTTGACAACACTTAAAAAACATATATAATGATATGATTACAAAATTAAAAACAAACACCACGAAAGTAGAAACAGAAAATATGCTGTAAATATTTAAGACAAGGATACATTATTAGGTCTTTAAGTCTGTTCTTGCAGTTGAAATAGGTGAGTTTTAAGAGCGCTCTTGAATGAGATCACTGTGTCTTTGTGTCTAAGTGCAGTGGGCAATTCGTTCCACGTTGCTGGGCCCTGGTATGCAAAAGAGCGTTGTCCATATGATTTCATCTTCATATTGGGAATGATGAGAATACGAGTGTCAGAAGAGGAGCGTAAGCATCTTGCAGGTGTGTACACATGGGTGAGGTCAGATAGGTATGTTGGACTGGAGCCCGTCAGTGAAACGTAGCACAGAGAACAAATTTTGTGTTTAATTCTGGATCGTATGGATAGCCAGTGTAGGGTACAGAGCAGGGGAGAGGCGTGCTCTGATCGTGGTACTCTAAGGATGATCCGAGAAGCTGTATTTTGAACTTTTTGAAGTTTCTGAAGTAGATATTGAGACGAACCAGACAGAATTGAGTTACAATAGTCCAGTCTTGAAAGTACTAAGGAACACACAAGTGTTTTAGTGGCATCAACTGAAAGATACTTGCGAATGGAGCTGATTCGTCTCAGCTCAAGATATGCAGCCTTGCATATGTTCATGACATGTTGGTGCAACGAGAGAGTACTGTCGAGAGTGACACCGAGGTTTCGTACTGACTCTGTGAATTTAATGTTGGTGTTGCTGATATTTATTGTCTGAGGTAAAGGATGTGAATGAGAAAGTCTTTGTGTTGTAATCAGAATGGCTTCAGTTTATCATCATTCATCTGCAGCTTGTTACATGTCATCCATGATTTCACATCGGAAATGCACCTCTCTACGCCTTGGATGGTAGCTTCAACTTCAGCTGGATGGCTAGATTTGTATATTTGGGTGTCATCAGCATACAACTGGTGAGACACTGGATGATGATCTATGACCCTTGAGAGTGGCTGAGTGTATAGAATGAAGAGAACAGGTCCAAGAACAGACCCCTGTGGAACACCACAGCATAGTTCAACTGGGCTGGAGTGTTTTCCATTTGCGGACACAATTTGTGTCCTGTTGACCAAGTAGGACTTGAACCATAGTAAGACCGTATCATGAATGCCAAATACATGCTGGAGACGGTGAAGTAATATATCATGGTCTATTGTGTCAAATGCTGCAGACAAGTCAAGGAGAGTGAGGACTGTAATCTTTCCGCTATCCAAAGCAGAGAGGAGGTCATTAACTACTTTCAGAAGAGTAGTTTCAGTACTGTGGCAAGGGCGATATGCAGACTGTACATTGCTAAAAAGACTGTTTGAATTCAGATGAGATACAAGTTGGGATAGAACAACTTTTTCTAAGATTTTTGACATGAATGGCAGATTAGAAACTGGGCGGTAGTTCTTTAAATCATTATGGTCGAGTGTTGGTAATGGCTGTGTGATAGTGTAAAATGTCTGATCAAGTATGAAATATTAAATGGCTGTGTGATAGTGTAAAATGCCTGATTAAGCATTAAAAATTAAATGGTTGTGTGATAGTGTAAAATGCCTGATCAAGTATGGAATATTAAATGGTTGTGTGATAGTGTAAAATGTCTGATCAAGTATGGAATATTAAATGGCTGTGTGATAGTGTAAAATGCCTGATCAAGTATGAAATATTAAATGGCTGTGTGATAGTGTAAAATGCCTGATCAAGTATGAAATATTAAATGGCTGTGTGATAGTGCAAAATGCCTGATTAAGTATTAAAAATTAAATGGTTGTGTGATAGTGTAAAATGCCTGATCAAGTATGAAATATTAAATGGTTGTGTCATAGTGTAAAATGTCTGATGAAGTATGAAAGATAAATGGCTGTGTGATAGTGCAAAATGCCTGATCAAGTATGAAATATTAAATGGTTGTGTGATAGTGTAAAATGCCTGATCAAGCATGTAAGATTAAACGACTATGTGATAGTGTAAATATCAGATCATGTATGTAAGATTAAATGGATAGGTAATATTATATAATATTGACTGAATTTCTGTACAAAATGTCAGGTAAATTATGTATGATTAAATGGATAGGTTATAGAATATAATATTGACTGAATTTCTGCACAGACTGCCAGATCAACTACATAGGATGAAATGGGTATGCAGTTGTATTAATTATAGACTGAACATCTGTAAGAAATATCAAATAAACCCTAAGAGGTTGAATTGAAATGAATTAGTATAAATTATAAACCGAACATCTGTATCAAGTTCCACATCAACCATGTAAGAATAAAGGGTATGTCACAGTAAAATCTGCCAGATCACCTATTCATGACTAAATGGAAAGAAAATAGTATAAAATACCAGATCAACTGCTGGGATATAAGATTAAATGGGTATGTAACAGTATAAAATGCCAGATCAACTGCTGGGATATAAGATTAAATGGGTATGTAACAGTAGAAAATGCCAGATCAACAGCTGGGATATAAGATTAAATGGGTATGTAACAGTATAAAATGCCAGATCAACAGCTGGGATATAAGATTAAATGGGTATGTAACAGTATAAAATGCCAGATCAACCATGTAATATTGAACTCATCATGTATGGTAGACCATCTACATTGTACCATGTAAGATTAAACTCTTCAAGTATGGTAGACTCTATCTACAGTTCACCTCATGGTTTGTACCATTTAATCTACTGCAGATTCCTGGATATATCTTATATAGGTTACATGAAGAGTTTGGACTGCTGAAGTATGGTCCTTATTTTCAAACTAAGTGTAACAACAATTATTCCAAATCTGGATTGAAAACTATGTTGTCTATGAGGGTTATCGAAATATATCTGTTTTCAAATTAGGCATGGAAAATTCATGCCAGATTAAACTTATAAAATTCATGCCAAATATTATATTAATTTCTAGATGCTGTCTGGACTAGAGAGAACAATCTAGAATTCTATGAGAACAAGGAACACATACTAGTTGTGATGGAGAAGTTAAACATCATCGCCAAACCAAAGTCGTATATTGAAGACAGACAAGAGTTCAAGGTCAGTTTATAGAGCAATAAGTTGTTTTTTTAAAAAGTTAAACTTCTCTGTCGATTTATTTGGAAATATATAAAGCTATGTCTGCCATATGAGCCATGCCATCCATGTTAGCTATATGGGGTGTATCATGGAACAGTGGATATGTTGTGGCAACTTCTTGTATTGTGAAAAACTTCCACTTCTTTGTGACAATACAGTACATGTTGTGATATTTTCAGCAAGTTTGTTACTTATTGTACATGTACCACATTTTTTAATAAAACTTCACAGCGTCAAATTCCCAGATGAGTTTAATTATGGTATAGAAAATTCACTATATTCTGCAGATGTGACCAGCTTTCAGTAACTGTAAATACCAGTATATTTTAAACACTATACCGTCTGTATCTCTTTTTTTATATCAGCAACATTTCCTGAAAGCACTATCTCTACAAGATCTTACTTGATTATCTATGTATATTTTCTAATATGGGTTTGGATATGGAAAATGAAAGAATTATATCTCTGTTAATCATTTCTTTTAAAAAAAATTAATCAATTTATTATTTAGGAGAAGAATTACTTCATTGCCGCATGTATGCTTCGTGAGAAAACACCACAAGAGATTATCTGCCCAAAACCACATCCTCAGACGGGCAACTCATCGGTCCTGTGTTATGTCTTCGTGGAGAAATTTCTCCCACCTCCAATATTCCATAGACTTCTTGCTGCCTGTATTGCATGCTGGGAAATAGCTACACAGAACAAAGAAAATCTGCTCTTCTGTGGATGCGGTGTTTTTCAGCAACATCAGAATTACAAAGTAACCCTATACTTTAAGGAGCATGCTATCTTTGTGAGAGTTGCAAAAAAGGGAATCAAAGACAAGACTCCATCACCAGAACTGTGTATCAGGGTGAGAGAGCTTATAACTGCCCTGCTCACCGACATCACTGGAAACTTGGGCCAAAACCTGAAGTTTGAGTACGATATACAGTGTCCTGAATGTAATGGTGACACTGTCAGTGGCCTCATCCCAGTATCCCAACTCAAAGAGAATTCAGAAGTAGAATGCGATTTGAATCATATCATTGAGTCACACCAATTGCTGAGCTTCTGGTTTCAGGATGAGGTGAGTACAAGCAATAGTTCTTTATAGTGTTATGTATATGTAATTAAATTGCTTGTGTTTTAGTTTTACAATTCTTTTTTATTTTATTTTTGTTTCATTACATTTTATTGTAATGATTATTGAAAGGATTCGAAATTCTTTTTCAGTAATTCGATATTTTCTTTTACTAAATGTTATTTATTTAAGACGTAAAATGTGTTACATGAGAATTATTTTTAGTTAACCTAGTTCGTCTTGGGCTGGCAAGAATGTAAACAGGCAGTTAAAATGATTGATCAGTATCAGGGTTATACTTTCCTTGCGTGATCACTATGTGTAAACAACGTTTCTTTACTATTGGTTCTTAAGTGGGTTTACACTGGCGTACGTGATGGATTTCTTGTAGTAAGAGACCACATGACCCATCTCACGAGACTTGAAATGATGTTTTGGGGGTTTAAATACGCATTCTTAATATTCTTCTGTCAGAGTCGTTTTAACATATTGAAGGAACAAGGCGTTTTTTTTTATTTGTTGCCGAATTGTTTGTTTTTCATCTGATTTTTGGATTTAATAATTTATTCTCCTGGAAACTCAACAAGTTGACTTTTTTATAAAAAATTCTGAAAGATATTTATGGAAATTTATTCTGGAATTATTCGGAAACAAAAACTGTGATTCAATTGAGGAATTGTTGATATTCGTACATTGGACCACATCTGACGTCATCGCCTTCCATATTTGTGTGTCGTCGAGATTCGAACTTGGATTCTAATAGAACTATGTAGTGATAGGACTTGTGTTTTTCATTCTTAGGATTAAATTTTGGATTATATTCACAAACCGTAAGTCCTATTTACCAGATTTTACATTGTTTTCTTGGGAAATAAATTATTTTGTTAAAATATACAAAGCTTGTTGGCTTTCACTCTTTTCTTTGTTACTGAGTACGAGCCCTTGTCACGTAACAATAGATCTGAATAAACCAGAAGCATTCCATAGTGTGGTCAATATCTTACTCTTTAACATACCTTTATAGATCTGCATAAGTTCTCATAACACAATTATTTTTCATATATATATATATATATATATATATATATATATATATATATATATATATATATTCCTTAGTACTGAACTTTCCACTGTGTCCAAATCCTAACAAATCATATCTTAATCTAAATACCTTCAATGATGAACTCTCGATACAATTAACATATTTTGAGAAGCTGGACTGTAAACAAGGCAACGTGCAATGGGTCATGGATTTCAATTCTGTATCAGCATTAATGCCTCATTATTCACTGTGCATTGTTGCTAAAACACAGACAACAACACAATAATTCTCATATTCTAAAGAATAAATAACTACCTTTAAATCCATAGCAAGAATGCATAAATGTAACTTTTGTGTCATCACCAAAATGAGAGAGGGAAAAATGCTCTTAAAATAGACTAGGACTTCATACATGGATACTGAACCAAACGTGTTAATTGTGACTTTATTCCTGTGAGGCCAGCTTTAGTCAAATGTTTGCATTTGCATGCCACACCTATTTCAACTTTACATATGAAGTCTTTTTAAATTTCATAGTATGAAGGTATGTGACAGCTGTCAGAAAGTGTGTAGTGCTAGTTTTGCACATGGTGTAAGTTTTTGGCCAAATGCTTTGTGATGCCAAATTTACATGTAAATTTGCTAAATCTCCGTTAATAATATGAATTTTAAATGTAGTAAAAACTCGATAGTAATTGAGGATAATTTTGATCTGAAAATATGTTTGAAATGTGAAAACATTGATAAATTAAATTTTAATAAAATTTGAATAATGTATAATTATTGTAACATAAAATTAAATTTTAATACAAATTTTAAAATTCAAATTGACAAAGTTTTGACAGCAAAATTGACTAATTTTTAAAACAAGTAGAGCTTGGATCTGTACAACTTGTAACATTTTGTCCAGGGATAGCGAAGCAAGATAGCTTGCACCAACTAGATATATCTTCATATGTTTTGAATAAAGGCCTCATCTTACTTTCAAAGATATTTTCACTGACAGAATTTCAAAGCTATCTGCAATTGGAACTTTATAACCTGGGGGAATATTTACATGCTGATAACAATGAGTATCAACCACACCGACTCTATACATGTGCATTTTGCTTTGTGTGAATTCATCTTTGAATGTATTAATAATTAACGTATGACCGATTAGGATTTGGACACGGTGAAAAGTTCAGTATTAAGAAACAGATTTTTAAACTCTGTAGGAAAAACAAGGATCTGAGTCATGTATGTGTCATATCCATCAGACACATGCAATTTTGACAGGCTGTGTATATTGATTTTAAAACTAGAACTATGAAATTAAAAATTAAAAATATAAATTAAAAATTATTTATGTAAAAAATAAATTAAAAGTTGTTTAGTATTAAGTTAAATAAGTGGTGTGGGGTGGGAACATGCAATCACTAACATATACTACATGCATATGGATAGCATACTACATTCATATGGATAGCATATAATATGCATATGGCTAGAAGGCTACATGCATAATGATGGCACACTACATGCATTTGGATAGCATACTACATTCATATGGATAGCATATAATATGCATATGGCTAGAAGGCTACATGCATAATGATGGCACACTACATGCATTTGGATAGCATGCTACCTGCATATGGATAACATACTACATGCATATGGATAGAATGCTGCATGCATGTGGATGGCATACTACATGAATATGGATAGCATACTGCATGCATATGTAAACTGAATAATTTCTTTAAATTAAAATTTATTTAGACTAAATTGATTTTTGCCAATTTCAGTATTTCAGGTAGTATAAATTTGCAAAATATAGGAATTATAGAAAATTATGGCTAATTTGTGGAAGCCACTGTTTTTATAAGAATTTACAGAAATGTGAAACAATGAATGTAATATACCAAAGAGAAGATAAGGTACAGCCAAAAAATTTTAGGTACAGTGTCTCCCTCTGCAAGTTTTTATCTGGGTAAAAACAAATCATTTAGATTCTAGCATGTTGTAACAAGATAAAAATGTGTTTGCTGTGGTTTATGGCATTTAATTGCTATTTCTGTTTGGATTATTTTCTAGTATCCAATATTTGAAAGTCAGCTTACTTTCTATAGGTGAAGGACCAGGAACGTCAAGGTGAAGATGATGCTGATGCACCTATTACACAAGAGCACATCAACCATGCCCGTCTACGTAACGCACTGACAACTGTTTGTGCTGATGCTCTGAGGGAGATTCTTGTCAACCAAACACCAGTACCCTACATTAATATCTATCAAGCAATCTTGGCCAATAAAGCCAACTTGACCAGCAAGAAATTGCTGAACAAGAACCAACATGGTGTGGTTTTCCCAGATATCAAGCGTCGGTTTACTGGAACTGTGGACCAGTTTGATACTTCATTGCTTTATACAATAATAAGAAATGTAAGTTCGGTTCCTGCTCCAATCTCAGGCTGGAGAAACCCCCCAGTAGATCAACCAAGGGACACTAGTCTAGGAGCCAGTGTGGAAAGAATTCGATTATTTAGGAATGAAGTTAGTGGTCACTCTGTGGATGGCAAGATTAGTGACACCGAGTTCAAGGATTACTGGCAGAAGATTGATAGTTTGCTTAGTGACATTGAAAGTGTTATTGGAGTCCGGGATTACCAAGTACAATTAGAGAAACGTAAAGGTCAGGCCATTACCCCACATGAAGCCCATCAACTTCAGAGACAATTCAAGGAATATAAAAAACAAGTAGAAGGTAAAATTTTAGCATCTATGTCTGTGTTACCATTTACTGGTACATTTAGTTACTCATTTACCTATCTATCTATCTAGCAGCATGAAAGTACTAGCATCATCTTTTTGACTGGGAAGTCAGCAATTTTATGCATATGAGTGATTTCACATTGCTAATTGGTTAGGAGATGACCCATGGCTTTGGATAGTACTAAGTTACCCAATACCATTTGATCTGAGAGCCATTGTTTCTGATGCAAATTATCAAGGTCTTTGTCTCTGAAAACTGGGTAGCCATGCTGTTTTGAGTGGGTCACCAATATCAATCTTAATAATTTGAAAGTTCCTACCCCATTAGTTTTTTAGCATTGGTCGCAAGGCTAACACCACAAACTAATCTGAGTCACGTCCAAAAACTGTTAGAACCACTGATCTATATTTTATCCCATAAGCAATCATCCTCATTGGTCCTAGTCAAAAGTCCTTTATCATTCACTTCCATGAAACGAGATAATGATAAAATATGATTAATTGGAGTAACTGTTACTGATTTTAGATATGCAATTCCATAGACAAGGTTCTGAAATAGCCACAAGAATAAGCAGACATTTGCACAGTTGTTTTAAGATCATTCCAAATAGGTCAGCTTTATTTCTTGATTAAATGAAAAGAATATATCGGTTCTGGAAGTTTGCACGCATAAAGGTTCAGTTAGACGGTTACACAATTAAATAATGCAGCTCTTATGAACAGGTCACCATGAAAATTTCATGAAGGATATTTTTAGGTGTTGCTTTGATCCCCTCAGTTTTCACCATTATCAGGATCAGACATACCAAGATAAAGTCATGAAGTCGTCTTTTCTAATACAATATATTATGCAGTTAATGTGCAGCACTGTAAGTTTTGATTCATCTGTCGTAGACAACATATTTATTTTAGGTGTCGACAATAATCATTATCTTTATTGATATTTCAAATCAATACATGCACATTTGAAAACGAAAATTGTGTTATTATTTCATGTCTATTTCCCTTCTCCCTTTCTTATTACATTTACAAATCCAAGTGAATGAATAAAAGACATCATGGATTTGTAAGTCAATGATGGCTTTTAAAAAAATCAGGGCAAGCATAACAAACTTACACCTGTTTTCTTTCCCTTCTTTCTAACAAAATATTGTCTTACTTATGGAAGAAGTCAACATGACATTTTTCACTCAGTATTCAGACTGATTATCATTGATGTTTTCGAGAAAATCACCTCAATTGCCATATATGCTCACAATTCGAGTCAAACTGCAAACAACAAAGACCCTAATCTGTCATAGAATGCACCTGCAGATCAGGGTCTATGTTGTTTGTTCTACTGATTACTCCTAACAAGCTGCACAGACCCAGATCTGACGGCGCAGTATGTGACAGCAGTTATGCAGTTTGCAGTTGGACTCAATTTATAAGTGAGTATATATTGTATAGTTTTCTAACCCTAAATGTTACAGCTTTACCATTGACTATTCCCACAGTTTTCTATTCTAACTTGCAGCCATAACCAACTATTCAATTGTTCTTATTGATGGGTTTATTTCTATCATGTCTATTGTGTGAGGTGAATGGAGATTGAGGAAACAGCTACAATTATATGAGCATTTTGCTTACTGATTCCCTTCGTAAAGTTATCCCTCTGAGGCCCAAGGAAAAGACATCTTGGTGTACACAATGAGAAGACAATTCATCACAAATTTTAAAGTTGTAATTCGGCAACTGAATTCTTATTTTATGCTTGAAACTTTTGTAAGTCAAACATAGGAGAAATATAGCATTGGTCATGTCACAGGTTGGAAACCATGATCCACACAACCCATTATATTGATACTAATGCTGGAAAGTTACATAAACAGATGTAATATTGATCACAACACAGGTTGGATGGTTGTGTTCAACTAGAACCCATTTACTTTGATACTGATGGTTGCAAGTATAATAATGGAGGGGTACAATATTGTTCAGAGAGGAGGCTGGAAATTTTGTTGCAAAATCCATTGATACTACTAATTAAATTTGCAAGTGAAATACATGCAAGATATATCATACTCAGAGAGAAAGTTGGAAACTCATGTAAATGGGTTTTTGTTGCTTTTTTTATGGGTGGGGGGGATTGGAAACCTTACAGCTTAACAAAATTATAATTTAGCAACTAATCTGAGTTTACACCAAGAAAGCAACCTGTTCGTTCCTTCATTTCAGATGCAAAAGAAATGCTTCGGATTGCCATGGAGGCTGTTGAGAAGCTGTAGCATTGAAGACAAAGGTCAGTTTTCTGTCTGTAATATGTATGTGATCAGCAATGTTTTGCATGCTAGTGTTGGTGTAACTCTTCATACATAATCATGACATAAATCTTTTGCATGCAGGTGTCAGTGAAGGTCGCCTGACATAATCATGATAGCAGTCTTTTGCATGCGTCAGTGAAGGTCTCCTTACATGATCATGACTGCAGTCTTTTGCATACAGGTGCCAGTGAAGGTCTCCTCCTTACATAATAATGATAGCATTCTTCTGCATGCAGGTGTCAGCGAAGGTCTCTTTACATAATCATGACAGCAATCTTTTGCATGCAGGTGTCAGTGAAGGTCGCCTGACATAATCATGATAGCATTCTTCTGCATGCAGATGTCAGTGACGGTCTCCTTACATAATCATGACAGAATTCTTCAGCATGCAGATGACAGTGAAAGTCTTCTTACATAATCATGGCATCTCTCAACACAGAGAAGGTATTCGAGTACAATGGTGGTGTCCTTTTGATATATACATACTTTGATGTTAGTTCCAACATGGTCTTTCATCATCGACTTCGTTTCGGAGTATGTTTTCTTTGATTTCAGCTGTGAAAATGATGCAAAGGTACAGAAAATCAGGTGTTTGTTCAATTGTCTTAAGATTTCATACATTTGAGACAGCGATTATGGAAAGAAGAATTGCTAGGAGCTTGCCGTATGTCACCAGGAATGTTGGTCCATACTAGTGGACCAGTATGTTGAAAACATTTTCTTAAAACAATTCCTTCTTTGGCCTTGGTAAAATGTAATTTTTACTTCCAACAGACCTTAAATTTAGAGTACCACCAGCATAAATTTGATGAAAGACATCTCTTTACTTAAATGGACAGGAATGGCTTTTCTGGATATTTTATACATCAGTCTCACCGTCTAATAAATGTTCTTTCATGTATTGTTAAAATTTTTATATTATTCATTGCATCCTAGAAATTGTCTATGCATTGATCTATAATTAAAAGGCATGCCCTCATTTGGAGTCTTACAAATTTTGTTATGTTTGGATTATTGGTATTACCCCTAATTATATTACATTAGTCCATATATGGCTGAATATGACTTATATAAAAGATGACCCGATGCTGAAGAGGAAAGTATGTTTTGATTTTTTTCAGTAGCCAAAGATAAAAATTAACCTTTTTTGAAACATGTTTAATGTGAATAGACTAAGTGATATTGTTATGTATGAATACGCCAAGAATTATGACATGAGAGGTCATATTAAGGCTCCCATTGTCAAATGGACCTGGAGTATGTCGCTATCTAGCCTTGCTCATTTTTGTTGTGTATTACCTAGTAAGGCTTTTGCTTTTTTTTTTTTTGCTGTTTTTCTTGCACCATATTTTAAGTCTGCTGAGTACATCTTGTAAATTATTTTCAAGTGTCACTTTGGTTTTACCCATCTCAGACTGTAGTATTATCTGTGTAGAGGTCAGTGGAAGAAATTGAATTTTATATCTTAATAGACAAGTCGTTGATAAATAGAAGGAATAACAGAGGTCCTAGGATAGAGCCTTGTTGTACTCCACAATGTAATACTTTTACTTTTAGAAAGTTGATCATTTAAAGATACTTTTTGCAACTCTATCAGTTAAGTAAGAAGTAAACCAGTTTAGGGGGTTTTCATTGCATTGATAGATATTTAGTTTTTCAAGCAAACTTTCATGGTCTACAAGATCAAAAGCTTTACGAAAATCAACCATAATGGTGCCTACCATTTCTCCTTTATCTAATGCTTTCAGTCATTTATCAGTGAAAGATATAAGTGTAGTTTCACATGAGTGAATGGTCGAAAGCCAGACTGATTATCATGAACAGGATCATAAATGTTCAAATAGTTGAGATTAGAATCATGTACATGATTTTCTATTTGGAAAGACAAGGAAGGAAAGGATAGAGATGGGTTATCTTTTGTTCCAGCTTTATGCATTGGTGTTACCTTGGCAGCTTTCCATGTCTGTGGAAATTTATTAGACCTAACACTTTCATTACAAGTGAAAGCTATACTCTTTACTACTGCAGATGTAGTTACCTTTAGTAGCCTTTGTCCAATCATATCAAATCCTGTAGCTTTACAATCATCCAGTTTTTTAATATATTTCAATGCAGATTCAAGACTCATTTCAGTAATTTCAAACTTTATATTGTTTGGGACTTTTGTAACATATAATTTTTGAGTTCCAATGATCAGATGAAGTTCTGGGTTCTTTAAGTTTTTCATTAATTTGAAAGGAAAAATCATTAAAAATATTTGAGATATCAGTTGGATTATTGGCATAAATGCCCTCTTGACTGAGGGATAAAATTTCAGTTTTACTCTTACATTTCCCTGCACCACACCCTTGAAGAGCTATCTAGATAGCTTTCGGTTTATTTCTATTTTCATTCTGGGATTTTTTCAGTACGTTTGCTTGGCTTGAAGTATCATTTTATTAACTTTTTTCCTCCAAACTCTATTTTCAGCTTATTTCCAACAGATTTTATTTGGTCTCTTTGCTTTATTGGATCTAAACTTCCTGCAGAGATCCAGCCTGGTTGGTGGTCTTTATCCTGTGGTTTGTAAAGGGGCATGTTTGTTTACTGTTTTCATCAAAGATCCATCCAGGTATCTAAAACAGCACCAATATCAGCAAAAGATTTGGACTGAATAGCAAAGCAGACTGGTCAGAGAAATAAGGTATGTTGATTGTTCTTTGCTTCCTGCTATTTTCATCAGGAAGATTGTTCTTTGCTTCCTGCTACTTTCATCAGGAAGAGCATAAATTCCATTCATCCTAGTATCCACCTTTCGATTACTCATTTTAACTCTAAACTTTAAAGCCATTTGAGATCCTAATGTCCGTTTGTCTAATATATATTTTTGCTCTACAAAATAAAATACATCTGAGATCCAAGGATCAATTTAACTATTACACACTTCTGCTCTACAACATGGATGATATTTGAGATCCCAATGTCCATTTGTCTAGTAGACATTCCTGAGATTTTGCTGTACATTTCTCTATTAAACATTTCTGCCTTACCACATGTAAGCCATTCAAGATCTTAGTATCCATGTGACTGTACGTTACACATTCCTGCTCTACACATTAAAGCCATTTGAAATCATATTATCCATTTTCTTTAACACATTTCTGTTCTACATTTAAGCTATTTGAGATCCTAATGTCTATGAGTCTATTACACATTTCAGTCTTACAAAATTAAAGTTATTTGAGATCATAATGTCCATTTGTCTATTACACATTCCTGCTGTTCAGCATTAAATGCATTTGAGATCCCGGTATTAATTGCATCTTTTACACATTCTTGCCTGCTCAGCAACATTAAATCTATTTGAGATCCTGTTGTTCATTTGTCCAATTCACATTTCTGCTTTACATCATTAAAGCCGTTTGAGATCCTAATATCCATTTGTCTGTTACACATTTCTACTCTACAACATTAAAGCCATTTGGGATTCTGGCATCCATGTGTTAGTTTCACAGTTCTGTCCTGCAACATTAAAGATGTTTGAGATACTGGTGTCATTTGTCTATTGAACATTCCTGCTCTACAGCATTATAACCATATTTGAGATGCTAGTGCCCATTTCCCTATTTTGACATGTAATCTACAACATTAATGCTATTTGAGAAAGAAGGTGTTACGACCCTGTAGTCAAATTACATATGTGTTAAAATTTAAATTCTTCTAATTCTTTGTTTCATTTTTATTTTATTTTTATGCCACTAAATGTTATTATTATTATGGTTGATGATTATGTTAGCAAGATCTAATAGTATGTTAGAAACATCGTATTTATTTAAAACGTAAATGTGACTCGTGTAAGCACGAGCTTTGTATGATAGTAAATTCGTTGCAAGTAAACATTCAGCAGTAGCTATGTAAATGATTGCCTGATGCTTGTTTAGGTTTTCGTAATGTCCAGATGGATTGCGAAATCACACGTGTCCTTCATGCGTGTGTACATGTAATGACGCATTAGCTTGTTTTAAATGCTCAGTTACCTGTAAGAAATATTTAGTCATTGAGATAGTTATAGTCGTAGTTATAGTCGTCAGTCATACTGGAGAGTCACATCATAACATCTTGTAGAGTTTCTAATACCTTAATGAAAAGGTATTTCTGTGCTGGAAAGAGTTGTGCATTCGTACGGGGAACAGCATGTGTGTTGTTAGTGGTGGTAGTTGTATTTCTTCAACTTTCTAAATAATTATTTTCCCTGGAGAACAACACTACTGGCTTTGGACAAAGACATTTGATGAAACTATTTCTAAATCGGAACAGAACAATACAAATTGTGCTTTACAGTGAAAATTTTGGACATGTTGTGTTAGCCTTCGTCTGACGTCATCATCCGCCATCTTGGAACGGAACTGAGATTCAGACTGTATCAATTTAGAACTGTTTATTCACAGGACTTATGTGTTTTCACAAATTTAGAACATTTTTGGAATCTTCTTCGTAAATCGTAAGTCTTGTTTCATCTATTTACCTTTTCACCGTGTTTTCTAGGGAAATAAATTATTTTTGTTAAAATTTACAAAGCTTGTTGTCTTCACTCTTTCTTTGTGTTACTTTGAACGAGCCGATACGTAACAAAGGATGAAACATGAAACGTTTATATATGGTTAGTAGAAGGCATGACAGGTTGATATATGATAACTGTCACAGTGGCCATTTTGAAGGAATGTCAGGTACAACATTGGGTGTCCCATCATCAAGTTTAGGGTTATTATGAAATATTTTAAGTTGAATGCAGTTTGGAATGCAGAAAGATAAATTACGATGTATTGTATATATTTTTACTGGAATGTGTGGCAGGTACCATACATAGGTTCCTGTCTTCAGTGTCAAATTCAGTACTACATGTATTTTTTCTTCGCACCCTCCTTTCCAAACTCTAACTTTAAAACCATTTGAAATAAATGAGTCTACGAAACTATTTAGGAAATATGTGACTGAAACCTTACACATTGTACAACAGCTGTCATTGCAGCTGCATTGGATGTACGCTAGGCATCATTTCATAAGTCTATTTGTAAAAGGCTTATGTCGATATATCCATCCATTTGTGAGTAGACATACTATTTTCAAGATAGCCAACTTGGTGGCCATATTGAGGGTAAGTCATTTTCATTTAGAGGGATATTGGGTATTGGAGTCTGATTACATGTATGTAGAGGGAGATTGGTGTTTGCCTGTGATTGCATGTATTGGTACCTGTATTGATACGGATATTGGTACCTGTGATTACATGTATTGGTAGGGATATTGGTGCCTGTGATTACATGTATTGATAGGGATATTGGTACCTGTGATTACATGTATTGATGGGGATATTGGTACTTGTGATTACTTGGTACCTGTAATTACATGTATTGATAGGGATATTGGTACCTGTGATTACATGTATTGATAGGGATATTGGTACCTGTGATTACATGTATTGATAGGGATATTGGTACCTGTGATTACATGTATTGATAGGGATATTGGTACCTGTGATTACATGTATTGATAGGGATATTGATACCTGTGATTACATGTGTTTAGAGGGATATTGGTACCTGTGATTATATGTATCGATAGGGATATTGGTACCTGTGATTACATGTATCGATAGGGATATTGGTACCTGTGATTACATGTATTGATAGGGATATTGGTACCTGTGATTACATGTGTTTAGAGGGATATTGGTACCTGTGGTTACATGTATTTAGAGGGATATTAGTTATTGGTGCCTATAATTACATGCATTTAGATGGATATTTGTGTTTGCCTATGATTAAATATATTTAAAGGAATATTGGTGCCTGTGATTATATGTATTTAGAGGGATATTGGGCTTTGCCTATGATTATATGTATCTAAAGGAATACTGGTTTTTGCCTAAGATTATATATATGTAAAGGGATATTGGTGTTTGCTCATATAGCACGAAAATGCTTATCAGTATCCTGTAAGTTAAGTTCATCTTTTTATCCTGTTTGGTCATGTATTACATGAACTGTCAAGGTCATCATCACTGGTCATGTATTACATGAGCTGTGAACGCCATCATCACTGATCATGTATTACCTGAAATGTCAAGGCCATTCTGTTTTACATGAGCTGTCAAAGCCATCATGTTTGGTCACAAATTACCTGAACTGTCAAAGTCATCATGTTTGATCACGTATTACTTGAACTGTCAAAGCCAACATGATTGATCATGTATTACTTGATTTGTTGCCATGACTATTCCATGATGAACCATATGACCCAGATCTGATAGGTACCAAATAGAAATTTATTAAATTTATCTGTAGCACTGACTATAGCCTCCTACCCCACCTTTTTAACTCGTATATCTACAGTATTGTATCTTGCACTAATTTAACAAGGGAACCTGTTGACAATGGAAGAAAGGTCATATGATGGTAAACATGCAATTTCTCACTTTATCCTGCTTCGTTGCAACTAACATCTATCTTAAATATTTGTTACATGAACTATATCAGTTTTAAACTATTTATATTCTTTTTCTTTTGTCTTGCAACAGAAACTCTTCACCACATCGTCATATGGAGAGCTCACCATTCCCAAACATCTTCATGGTGAAATATTTGGACATCAATGGACTTCATGCTGTCTGTGTAGTCACTAGCTGAATATTAAGAGGAACTGGATGAATCTTAAGTGTGGATTTGTGTCTTTTGAAGTTAACCATCTTCAGAAGATCAATGTGCACTTCATTGCCAAGGTTACAAAATTAACATAAATAGAAGTTAAACTGTCAGAAGATCAGTGTGTACTTCATTGTCTTTGTTTGGCAGGGTTACAAATCTTACATATGTAGAAGTTAACCTTTGTCAAAAGATCAGTTTGCACTTCATTGACTGTATTTGCCAGGGTTATAAAACTAACATAAAGTAGAACAAATGGGAGGCAAAACAAGTGGGCACGGAATCTGTTGGAAAGAACACTCAGTAAAGCTTCTGGAAGTTTCTGTATTTGAAGCATTTCCAGGGCATAATTATGACCTTTAACTTTTAACTTAAAGGATGCTCAGGGAACTGTTCTATTTGTTTCTTAGTCATTTGGGAGTGCGTGCAACACGAGTTAGTATTATCCAAAATAGAAGTGTAGACATTTTTGTTGGAGAAATTATGACTTTGACTTTCATAGTTGTCAAGAATGACGCAGTGTTCTGTTATTATGAACGATATTCAGTTTTATTCTTAAGGTACTGGTACTAATATCTTTGAGGACCTACTGCTGTCTCACAGATCCAGCTCTTGCCTGCTAAACCATTTCAGTTAAAAAAGCTACACATTATTTGCCCACCTAGTCGACAGTTAGGTTGATCTCCCCTTTTACCGTAACTTGTGCAAAGTCCCGTTAATATTTTAGTTACTACTTTGGTTTATGCCAATTTGCACATAATCTACAGACACTGAGGCCTTGCAAAAATCTATGGAATCAGGTTTGGAGTTTTCTACCTTAAAGCAAGTTGGAGGAGTTTCATCTTCAAAGGGAAGTATACTCCATCTATATGTTTCCGACATTCGTTTCTTTCTTTCTCTGTCGACAATTAGAAGTTATATTTTAGCATCCTTTTCTTAAGTATTAATAGTTACTCTCTAATACCCCACCTGCGCAGGCCATGCATGTCCTTTTACAGGTAATTGTCAGAGTATGTAGCCCTGTATTTACACTTATAACTTCATAATGCAGAACATGTGCCACACTACCAGTATATACTGTATTGTCTGCTTTATTTTGTTTTGCAGATTTAGAACACAGAAGAGACCACTCTACATGTCTATCTTACTCCACTTGTAATTCTTATGAATATATGTCATATTTGCATATTATATATGGAAGTCAGTGGGCAGCATTCCTGGGGCTACTAAAAGGGAAGACACAGAAGCACACCCTGAGGAATATTGACATCATTAGCCTGCAAGCAAGGGTTCAAAACTATAGCACTTGCTGGGGAGCAACATTGAGAGCACAATCATCATCAGTTACCATCTTGCATATCAGAATTATGAACCTGCTATATCACTCAAAAGCCAAAACCCTGTCCAAACCTCAAGAACTAGACAACAACCTGCCAGTCAAGATGGCCCTGACCAGACTCAGCCATGTACCTTTGATTGCAGTAGGTCAAGACCAAATCGATCAGTATTTGTCACCAAAAGAATGAACTTTGTCCAGTTCCATGACTCGCATAGTTCCACTAGACTTTTCCTTTATATGTTGCCTAGTTTAGTGCCTCCATACCCAAAACCCAGTTTCATACAGTCCAGTTTATACAGGTCCTCTCATGGATTAGTCTAGCCCACATAGTTCCATTACACACTTTATGAGGATGATGTCCTCCTGCGTATGATGCCCAGTTGATATAGGCTTTTCACGGATCAATCTATCTGCTTAGTGTTGCTAGGCACTTCCTGCATACGATGTACAGCCACGTGCCTCAGTATCCAAGAGATGTCGCGTCATTTGTCCTGAAGCCTTTGCCATAGAAAATGAGCCTATCCTTAGTGACAGCTTGGCAGTAACATGACCTAGCTCATGACATGCAACAAGCGTAGTGAGCTATGATCTTGCTCTTGAGTTCCCTCATCATTATTAGATCTTATTATGATTCATGAAGACAAAGCTTTACAGGCCTTGACTGAAGTTTTCTGCCTAATCCCATCGGGAATTCTGTCCTCCTCATGCATCTACATCACCTGTCTGGTATACAGTTCTGACATCAGTTGATGATTGAGTGTAAGGTAGAATCTGCTTTCATCTCTTCAAAAGTCAAACAGAGTTTCTGACAATTTGGACTGCATATGTGATCAAGTACAAGGCCCAAGTCTGTGCAGACTATTTTTCGCAGATTCCTCCCCTCAAATTGTAGTTGGTGGTTCTACAAGACACACACACACACACACATACACACACGTTTTCCATTTGTATTCCTAGGCGGGGCCATGTACTCCTTACTGAGTCTAGTAACAATTTCAATCTTTTAACATGCAGAACACATATTATCTTCCCCTATCCCAAATCTCACCAGACATACGGGGAAGTCGGTCTATAAAATGGCCAACAACTTAAACATAGCAATGCAGGATACACTGGCCAAGGCCATAACAGCAGCTTCTAACATTCAGGATTTTGGTCATCTATAACTGGAACTCAACACTCAAGTAAACAGATGAATGAGCATTGAATTAGTACAGTGGTGACTTCCTTGTTTATATCAAATAATACATCTACCAGACAATTTCTCTCCCTGATGAGTTTGCTCAATACGGCAGCCGACCTGTTAGATCTATGTCTCCGTGAGCTCACATTACTTTGATTCTGTGGTCCAAATGGATACTGAGCCTTTGCCCAATGAACCACCTTTCACAATCTGCACAATATTAGGTTCCATCTCGAAGGTGTGGAAACGTCACCACAGTCACATCGAGGATATCTCTGCAAGTACAATCACAAGCAATCATGATCTATTGGGATGTGAACACAGAGGATAGCAGGGTCAAATACAATTATGGGATGGAAGGGGGGTCACTCATGGTTGTCATTTTGATATCAACATTCATGAGATGAAAATTATTCCAAAAGATTTTTTATTTTGGGTGGAGAATCTACATGGGAAAGGGGTTCTCTGTCTCTCAGACAACTCTACTAGGGTGATTTATCACAAAAAAGCAAGCTGAAACCAATACCCAGGCCTTTGTATTGTTGTTTGTTATTTTCTAAAGTGGTTTTTTAACAACACATCCACATCCAAGTTTGACATATCTTAGGCTTGCTAATCTGTTGCTGGTCATTGTCCTACAGGAACTAACTAATGCAAATGGAATTGACACAATCTGTTTTCACTCAGTAGGTGTCTGATGTAGGTATTTCACCCCAACCCAGAGATTGCTGACCCTACAGTTCTGGATCTTATTTCAATGCACTCTCCTGAGCAAACAGTTCTCACAGCAAGGTGGTAGAGAAACCACTGAAGCGAGATGACCCTCCACCATGAAAATGGATTATATTCTCACTGTGGTGTGCAAAAGAGCACCTTACATCATGGCAGTCATCCATATCGCAATAGCTTAGTTCCTATGACTCTTTGATGACAAACAATCCATTCCACAATGACTGATACCCTGGATGATTATGGAAGAGAGGATGTCAAGTAAAACAAGATCTGTCCAATCTTCTGTCCATTTTTGATTATACATGTCCAGTGACATTGGATCCTTGCTTAAGAGGAATTTATCATGGGTACAAACCTGGCGAAACAAGATACAATGTGAACTGCTCTCAAAGAACTTTATTGGTTCACCTCTCATATAAGACCTGCTACCTCACTGCATTAGTGAATGGCAGATAGAATCAGTTAAACACATTATGTGTCAATGCAGTAAACAACACGCAGTTGCGAAACGAAGGTTCAGTATCGCTCATGAAGGCCCCTGCTTTCATTGCCAAATACAGTCCCACATTCATGAGGAATCAAACTTTTGTAATGGATTTCTGTCTACTCTGGACACTTCATCTCAAGGTTAGCTTCAAGAACCAGTGCAAACCTTGAAGTTGTTGTTAAATACGACTGAGCCATTGCATTGAGGGATATCAAGCCTTTTCTTGTCCTTCATAGACAGACAGGATGATATATCAGCACAGAAACCTTCGTCGTGGATAAAATGGAATAGTCATTCCACATAACAGGAAATAACCCCACAGCAAATGAATCTGCTTCACATCTTAGCTCATGAAGTTAGGACAGTCACAGCAGTATTACAGTATGAGTGAAATTGTCCTCTAGTTGTTATTATCCATTCCTTGGGATGGAGATCCAAATGCGCTTCTCCAGCATTTATCTCAGAGATCTTTCATCTTAAAAGGTTCAGCTCGATATGGTGAGAGACATAGCAGTGGCACAACAGATGAACTTCCTGGGTCATTTCCGCAGCTGCGCAATAATGTGGCTTTACAATTTCTGCTGGACAATCAGGAGGGAAAATGTTTAGCCTTTCGATCCTGCTTCCTGATAT
Organism: Megalonaias nervosa; assembly: GCA_016617855.1. Lineage (NCBI taxonomy): Eukaryota > Metazoa > Mollusca > Bivalvia > Unionida > Unionidae > Megalonaias > Megalonaias nervosa. Next base: position 16,533 of record JAECUM010011509.1, on the reverse strand, counting down.
ATTCTGTTTTCCGGTCATGTTATCCATAAGCTGTCTCACATACCATAGGGGACAAGAAATGTTCTCTCCAGGGTAATGGGCTGTTTCTACCTCAAACTCTTACCTATTCACCTAAATTATTATTATCAAGTAACATATTTGTAGCAGAAGCCAAGTTTTTCCGTTAAAATGTTTCTTTAATAATACTTACCCAAACATACTACAACTAACCCTTCGACAACTCCATTGGCCTAGTGATTAGAGCGTCCGCCTCGGATGCGGGAGATTGCGGGTTCGAACCCCGGCCGAGTCATACCAGAGACTTATAAAAATGGTACTAGCAGCTTCCTCACTTGAAACTCAGCATTAAGAGTTAGTGTTAGGACAGGTCGGCCTGGTGTCAGGATAATATGACTGGGTGGAACATGATTCTACATGTCTGCAATATGATGCCCCAGTGCCGGATATCGCTATAAACTGTCACACTGCAGACATCGTAGTGATATGACTGAAAAATGTTAAAAGACTACACTAAGAATCCAAAACACACACACACACACACACAAACCCCTTCCCACAGTTATATCTGTACAGATAGCATACCTTCTGCTCCTGTTGTAACTGAAATACTAATGCAACATGGTTCTGATCCCGGTATCAAAGGGAGATCACTCTAACTGTTTCCTAGGTAGGAGATAACTTCATGTTTTTTTTAGCTAAACTATTTTGCTCTGATTTGGCTGGATTTAAGAGGTAGTAGTTATGATTGGGTAAGTATTATTGAAGAAACATGTTTTACTAAAAACTTAGTATCTACAGGTAAGTAATTACATTTTGTTTATTATATATCATCAGCAATCTAATAGTAAAACAATATTCTCCTAGTTTTTGATAATTTAAATGTTGCATTTAACTTGTCGAGTTTATTCCCACTCATAAGCAAACAGTTCTTCTAGTTTAAAGGCAGTATTAGTTGGCTTCTCAGGTCTTTGTCAGTTTGAAATTACATTATGCCTGAAATTACATTATGTCTGAAATTACATTGTGTCTGAAATTACATGATGTCTGAAATTACATTGTGTCTGAAATTACATTATGCCTGAAATTGCATTGTGTCTGAAATTACATTGTGTCTGAAATTACATTATGCCTGAAATTACATTGTGTCTGAAGTTACATTATGTCTGAAATTACATTGTGTCTGAAATTACATTGTGTCTGAAAACATAAACGCTTAAAATTACAAGACATGAAAAAGTAATGTTTTGTTTAGGATTCTCTGCCATTTGAAAACATGCAGAAATTATATTGCTTCAACTATCCTCATCCAAACATATTTCTGTGCAAATTTCTAGGCTTTTTCTGGGACATATTGATTGAGGTATTTGTCATTCTTACCTCATGAAAAGTAATATTTATACATGGAGTAGAATATTATTTAACTTTATGGAACAGAATTTGAATGTAATTAATGCATACTGAAAGCTGTCTTTAACAGCCATGACTGAGAAATGGGAAATGTTGTCTCTGAAAACTGTTTACCTGTATCGTAATGGTGTACAAACTGATTGTCTAGACAGATAAGGTGTTCAGAATTTGATTGTCACATTTTTACTAATAATAGTAAACAAAATTGTAATGTCCCCACATTTTAGAAGTAAAACTTCCATTATCCACAGTGACATAAGGTAGGCTCCTAGAATTTGTATTCTTTTTTTTAACCATCAGTGCCATTAATGGACACGATCATAAGACAGTCGTATAGTTCTGAGTAATGTCAATACCTCCTGCTTTTATGTTTATACATCTTTTTCATATATGAATATTTCCATACAATGTGATATTTTATATATTTGTATGTGTGCACTGATGCTAGTACATCTATTATGGAAATGAAACTTTGTTTGATTTTCAAATTAATTTGATGCTTTAGTGTTCAGCTAAATTTGTTGTCACATGGTACTGTACATACTGTATATATTGTATATAACCCAGGTCCTGATCATTAATTTGTTCATATAATAAAGTAACTCATATTTTGATTCTTCTTCTTCTTCTTCTTCTTATTATTATTATTATAAGTATTATTATTATTATTAGTAGTAGTAGTAGTAGTATTGTTATTGTTATTATTATTATTATTATTATTATTTATACACTGCCATTGCACAAAATCAATGAAATGGTCTGTCCGCACAACTGTGCACTAAACAGTACACTAAATAGGAGCTTTTGACTTAATTTTCACAAAATTTGCAAGTAAAAGCCCAATACTAACTTGAGAAAAATTCAGTTATCATTTTTACAGTTAGAATTTACAGGAATATTTTTAATTGGGTAAGCAGGTGTCTTCGCAGGGCAGGCATATTTTTGTATGAGAGCCATAAGCCAGCATGTACTCTGTTGCAATCTCCACCTTTCAATCTGTTAACAGTTTGGTTGATGCATACTAACTCTGGTTATGCACCTTATACAGTTTCCAAATTTGTGGATGGTTTTTCTTGGGATAAGAAATAACTAAAAATTTAGGGATAGAAAGGTGAAAGGTCATGGTCAGTGTCTGAAGGAAGATGAATAGTTTCCACAAAAAGCTCTATTTCTTCACCATCTACAGTTACCAAACTTTGTGAATAGCTAGCTATTACGACTCTATGGTCTTAAAATAAGTAATATACTACAGAAGCTACAAGGTTTGTAAAGTTCGACAAATAATTTATTTCCCTAGCATGCGATGTGAAAATGTAAAAAAGGTGACTTACATTGCAAGTTAAATCGTAAATAATCCTAGAATTACAGACACAAGCCCCAATGATATAAGTTCTGAATAAACATTAGTGGAAATCCAAATTAAATTCAATACTGGAAGTGTTGATGTGACTGCAGTAGACCATGTAGTGGTTATGTGCCAGCAGACGTTTGTTGAATCACAATAATAGAATCCAAGAATAAATCCTTATTTGAAATTTCAGTATAAATTCAAGTCTTTTTTTTCCAAGAATGTTATTTTTGAGCACATTGTATTTCGAATGAAGAATCAATTGTATTAAATAATTTGAATAAATAAACTGCAGCCCACATAAATTACTGGACACAACAATAATACAACTGATTCTGCTAAGATCTTACATCACGGATGAATAATTTCTTGAAAAACAAGATTATATAGTCCTCTAATTGACCTCTGGTCTCAATTAACATTTTCTAAAAAATACTGTTATCTAATGGAAAATTACCTTCTAGAAGCTTCTTAATGTTTACAAAACAAAACCTTAGTTATAATTATAAGGTCTGTTTATAGGAGAATTTCATTAACCTAGACCCAGGCCCAACTAAATATATTTACTTATATTAATAATGATTGTAATATTAAACTCATATACATAAAGAAACTATTTAGCTATGTACTAGTTGTTTACAGAATTAAACATAATGATTCAGGTCAAGTAAAAAGTGAACTTGATTTTGGACAAGGTCAAGTATATCGTACAATGTTAGATTATCAACGGCATATACTGAAATAAAAAAAATAAGAAGAAACTAACAAACAATGCAAATTAAATATATGTAACACTTGAACATGCAGCAAGGAAGAATTTGGTATCAAAAGATGAAATAACAATATCAATTTGGATTAAAGAATAAAAATGGTGTTCAAACAATAACACAATAACATTATTTCCACAAGATAAACCTCGACAAAACTTTACAGATGGCTTGAGTTTGGAGTAATGAAAGAGACTACTGATCTTGAACTCAAAACGTTAAAGATGAAAGTCACTAACTGAAACAGGAAAAATGCTTTCCAACCAATTAGATTTGTTCTACATCACAGACCTGACCCAGTCTTTGTGGATTGCCTGGTTACGCAAAATTTGATGTTCTTTGCATTTTTACTGTTGTTTTAAAAAGGTTGTAGTTTTATACTTTCCTACAATGTCACATTGACTGGTCTTTATTTAGCAAGTAAACTATAGAAATAAAATAGTATGTAAACAAATAAAACTTGTCTTGTAGAGCTCTCTCAAAGCTGAATTAAAACTGTTATTTCCACTCACTTGTTCCTTTTGTATCTTATGTCTGTATATCTATTCTTGAGTTATCTGTACCCACACATTTGTCTGTCTGTATATCTGTGTACCCACATTAGTCTGTACATCTTTGTACCCACTCATTATTCAGTCTGTACATCTATGTACACAACTCCAAACATTTGTCTGTCTGTCTGTACATCTATGTTCCCACCCATTTGTCTCTCATCATCTTCATGCACCCATTCACACTACTTAATAAACCTGCTTTGTGGAACAGTCAACTCTTAAGCCAATTGAGTGATATCAGGCTTACTTGGGCCTCTTGTTTGTGATCAATTTACTTTATGGCCCTGATATGCAGGCTTGCACTCAGCCTAGTGCCATGGACATGTATTCCATTCAGTACAACTGAAGTGATGATTCAAACATGTTCCATCATTCTGTAAAACTAAAGTGGCAAATAAATCAATAAATGAAGTCCTACCCATCAACATAAGGAACATGCATCAGTCTAAAGAAATGCAGTTTACCAACAGAGGATTTGTTGTTGTTGAGATTTGGATTTTTAACGTGGCTTTAACAATGTTTCAGTCATATCGCTAAGATATCTGCAATGTGGCAGTTTATAGTGATGTCTAGCACTGGGGCGTCATACCGCAGACATGACATGTAGCATGATGTCCCGCCCATTCACATTATCCTGACATCAGGCCGACCAGTCCTAACACTAACCTCTTAATGCTGAGTGCCAAGCAAGGCAGCTGTTAGTACCATTTTTGTAACCAACAGAAGATTTTGAAATGTTTGAAGTTTATCAGTAACAAACATTATTCAATACATCTTGGGAAGCGTGATGGAAGGGAGCTATTTGTATTGCACACATTTACATTTGAGTGAAGCCTAGGTTACTGTAACCTATTTTCAATCAAAAGTTCAATTTAATACCTATCGTGTGATACTGGCATATTATTTGTATTACAGACGTTACTGGTGCAACTTATTGTCACAACATAATACTCATTGACTCACTTTAATAATAATAACAACAATAATAAAAACAATAATAATAATATGAACAATAATAGGAAAGGACTGAAGATTATCTTGATTTAGATATAAACCAGTCTTGTCAATAGTCTTGAAATAATAAAAATAACTTATGAACAATGAATGTTAAAAGGGTACAATAGCAACATTTTGACAGAACAAAATGATAAGGTATGTTATTTGTTATGAACTTATATATGGCCTATTGTTAGAAGTCTATGCTCGTAAAATAAGTAACAGAAGAAAGCGAAAAGCAATAAGCTTTATAAAATTTAACAAATCATTTATTTGCATAAAATACAAAGTGAAAATGAAAAATCACTTATGGTATTTTGTTGAATCACAGTAATATAATTCCAGGTTTGAATTTGCTATAAATTCCAATGAATGTCTCTGTCAAAGAATATTTTTTCTTATGATCACTTTGTATTCCAGAGAATATATCATTTGAATTATTTAAAGAAATAAATTCCATCCCAAATGAACTTCTTCTCATAACAGTAATAGAAATTAATTCTGCTAGCACTTAAAGCACAAACGAATCGTCCTTCCAGGAATAAGATTATGTAGTCCTCTACTTGACCTCAGGTCACAATTAGCAATTTTCAAAAAAAAAAATTACCTAATGGAAAGTAACCTTCGAGAAAATTTCTTAATGTTTACAAAATAAGATGTTAGCAATAATTGGCAGTCTGTTACTAAAATTACAATATCAAATGTAGTAAACAACAGGTAGACCTGGCAATTCATAGGAGATTTCCAAAGTTCAAGACCCATATTGTGATAAACATATTTACTACAAAACCAAATCAAAAATATATGTCAGGTAGTAAATGAACTCGGTTTTGGACAAGGTCAAGTCCAACATACAGTGTTACATTATCAATAGCATATAATTAAAAAGAACTTTAAAAAATTACCTAACAAACAATACTAATTAAACACACATTATTACATTCATCTTACAGCCTCGTATATCATACAAACTTCATTATGGCCTCTCACATTGATGTTACAGTCTAGTACATCATCCAGATGTAATTATGGCCTCTCACATTCATGTTACAGTCTAGTACATCATCCAGATGTAATTATGGCCTCTCAAATTCATGTTACAGTCTAGTACATCATCCAGAGTCTAGTACATCATCCAGATGTAATTATGGCCTCTCACATTCATGTTACAGTCTAGTACATCAGACTTCTAGTACATCATACAGTCAGATTACGGACTAATTGTTGTATAGTACATCATACAGACTACAGACTCACACATTCATGTTACAGTGTAGTACATCATACAGTAATTGCAGACTCACGTATTCGTGTTACAGTCTAGTACATCGTACAGACTTAATTATGAACTAACGCATTCGTGTTACAATCTAGTACATCATACAGACTTAATTATGAACTAACGCATTCGTGTTACAGTCTAGTACATCATACACTCTTAAATATGGACTAACTCATTCATGTTACAGTCTAGTACATCATACAAACTTAATTACGGACTCACACATTCATGTTACAGTTTAGTACATCATACAGACTTATTTACGGACGCACACATTCATGTTACAGTCTCGTACATCATACAGACTTAATTACGGACTCGCACATTCATGTTACAGTCTAGTACATCATACAGACTTAATTACGGACTCACATTCATGTTACAGTCTTGTACATCATCCAGATGTAATTATGGCCTCTCACATTCATGTTACAGTCTAGTACATCATCCAGATGTAATTATGGCCTCTCAAATTCATGTTACAGTCTAGTACATCATCCAGATGTAATTGTGGCCTCTCACATTCATGTTAAAGTCTAGTACATCATCCAGATGTAATTGTGGCCTCTCACATTCATGTTAAAGTCTAGTACATCATCCAGATGTAATTATGGCCTCTCACATTCATGTTACAGTCTAGTACATCATATAGACTTCATTATGGACTCACATTCATGTTACAGTCTAGTACATCATACAGACTTAATTATTGACTTGCACATTCATGTTACAGTCTAGTACATCATACATAATTACGGACTCAAACATTCATGTTACAGTATAGTACATCATACAGACTTAATTACAGACTCACACATTCATGTTACAGTGTAGTACATCATACAGACTTAATTGCAGACTCACGTATTCGTGTTACAGTCTAGTACATCATACAGACTTAATTATGAACTAACGCATTCGTGTTACAATCTAGTACATCATACAGACTTAATTATGAACTAACGCATTCGTGTTACAGTCTAGTACATCATACACTCTTAAATATGGACTAACTCATTCATGTTACAGTCTAGTACATCATACAAACTTAATTACGGACTCACACATTCATGTTACAGTTTAGTACATCATACAGACTTATTTACGGACGCACACATTCATGTTACAGTCTCGTACATCATACAGACTTAATTACGGACTACATTCATGTTACAGTCTAGTACATCATACAGACTTAATTACGGACTCACATTCATGTTACAGTCTTGTACATCATACATACTTAATTATGGACTCGCACTTTCATGTCACAGTCTGGTACATCATACAGACTTAATTACAGACTCACACATTCATATTACAGTCTAGTACATCATACAGACTTAATTACGGACTCACACATTCATGTTACAGTCTCGTACATCATACAGACTTAATTACGGACTCACACATTCATGTTACAGTCTAGTACATCATACAGATTTAATTACGGACTGACATGCATGTTACAGTCTAGTATATCATACAGATTTAATTAGGGACTCACATATTCATGTTACAGTCTAGTACATCATACAGACTTAAATTATAGACTCATGTATTCGTGTTACAGTCTAGTACATCATACAGACTTAATTATGAACTAACGCATTCTTGTTACAGTCTATTACATCATACAGTCTTAATAATGGACTAAAGCATTCATGTTACAGTCTATTACATCATACAGACTTAATTAGAGACTCGCACATTCATGTTACAGTCTAGTACATCATACATACTTAATTACGGACTCACACATTCATGTTACAGCTTAGTACATCATATCGACTTAGTTACGGACTCACACATTCATGTTTCAGTCTAGTACATCATATAGACTTAATTATGGACTCTCACATTCATGTTATAATATGAAATTAAGCAACTACCATTTTTTTATTTTGACTCGTACAAACATTTATGACCCTGACTCAAATGTTTAGTTTCACACATCATTTATCATATCATCAGTTAGGAATGTTTTAGCTTTATTTCAGTCCATTAGAAAGTCAGAACCATCACTGGTATTTATAAATTTCAGTATTAATAATTCCTGTTTACATTTAGTCTCCATATTTCTTCCAAGGGCCAATAAGAACCTGTCATCATACATATTACTTGGAAGGGCCAATAAGAACCTGTCATCATACATATTACTTGGAAGGGCCAATAAAAACCTGTCATCATACATATTACTTTGAAGGGCCAATAAGAATCTATCATCATACATATTACTTGGAAGGGCCAATAAAAGCCTGTCATCATACATACTGCTTGCAAAGGACAATAAGATCTTATGTAGGTTTCTTAATTTTTCCCATTCTCTACACAAAATCGACACAATTTTTGTTAAAAATAATTAGAATGGCATGATAACCTCATAAGTGATCCAGGACTAGAAGGAACTCACCAATATCATACCAGAGTAATAATTATTTACTTATTTCATATGCATCAGTTTATTTGTTTAATATGAATGTTATTGCTGCTCTTATAATTGAAATAATGAAAATGGATTGTTATATTTCTATAGAGAAGTAAAAGCAATATGATATGACAAGAATGATAGAATAAGATAGAACATAAGTAATATAAATCTTACTTCACAGGGACACCACACTCACCTGTACCAGCATGCAAAATCCAAAGAATGAGTATCCATGGCAACATGTTGGGCTTCAAAATGCCGTGCCATGGCAACAGGATTTTATAACATTTTTAAACTGACTACAAAAGTGTTAGGAGTCATGCCACACTTGCCTGTGCCTGGAACGTTTCGATCTACAACAGAGGAATGCTGCAAGGCAATTAGGCTACATATAGTCGGTAACAAGGGAGATAACTTTCTCATGCTGGTACTAATTTAATCTCTGAATAGTGAAAAATGTACTGACACCCAACCAGATTAGTCAAAGAACAATTTTGCTTAATAAAACAGTTTCAGTACTACAATATTTACAACAACAACAACTCCCCAAAAAAACATCCATAATGAAGGAAACGTCTGTTGATATGTATACATACATGTGCCATTTAATATAGATTTCAGGATAATATTGCCTCAGACTATATAAACAATTTATCCTTCTGATAATTTTTTTTTCACTGGGGGAATCGTGTTAAATGATGATACTGAAGCCAAAATTTCAGGACGCCAATGATGGATTTTTTTAAAAAAAAAATATTTTTAAGCTTACTTCAACATCCCTGTCCAGACTTAAAATTATTAGCTATTAGCTTACTTCAACATCCCTGTCCAGACTTAAAATTATTAGCTATTAGCTTACTTCAACATTCCTGTCCAGACTTAAAATTGTTAGCTATTAGATTAATTGTCTGTAACCTACTTGCAGAAATGAGTAACACTTTTGCAATGTTGGAATTGGAATACTTCAAATATTAAAATTTGCGAAAAAAAACTTTCAGGGTGCAAAATATGGGCTGCAATTAAAGAGTGTTATGTAGGCAGCTTGTGAAATGAAACAGCAAGGCTTGTAAACCAACAGTTTTATTTAAAAAGAGGATGTATATATTTATTTCCTGCATCCTTAGTTCATTTGGTATGAGTGTTGGCTTGCGAAATGAAACAGCAAGGCTTGTGAAATAAAATAGCAAGGCTTGTGAAATGAAACAGCAAGGATTGTGAAATGAAACAGCAAGGCTTGTGAACCAACACTTGTTTTATTTAAAAGGAGGATGTATACATTTATTTCCTGCATCATTAGCTCAGTTGGTATGAGTGTTTGATTAATAATTCAGGGACTGCAGGCTGGATACCAGACCAGGCTTGTGAAATGAAACAGCAAGGATTGTGAAATGAAACAGCAAGGCTTGTGAACCAACACTTGTTTTATTTAAAAGGAGGATGTATACATTTATTTCCTGCATCATCAGCTCAGTTGGTATGAGTGTTTGATTAATAATTCAGGGACTGCAGGCTGGATACCAGACCAGCGTATCATTAAGAAAGAAACTTAGTTAAAACCACCAATGGAATACAAGTCTTGATATTACAAGTTGTGAGTGGCATTGTAATCATTATTTGCAATGGAATACAAGTCTTGATGTTACTAGGGGTGAGTGACAAAGTAATTGTTATTTGAAATAGGATATTTATTATTTGTAATGGAATAATGTCTTGATATTATTATGGGTAAGTCACATTTTGGACTCAGACCATGATTACCTCCCCCATACTTACGTTGACCACAATTAATAACAGTGCTTTGTTTGCATGGTCTGAAATTATTTATTTTCATAATTATCCGAATGAAACAGACTTTAAACTTTATGAAGCTGTATAGAAAGTTGCACTTGCTTGTTGCTTAAATGAAAACAGTATGATGTGAATTGTTCCTGTTTTCTGGGCTACACTGACTCATGGTTACTTCCCCTACACCTGTCTGTTTACATTTGTGATAACAAATGAGTTGGTCAACCTGTGATGAAACCGTGCAGCGTTTATTCATCTCGTGGTTGTTAATGTGTAGCCAAATGTGATAGAGGTCAATCAGTGTAGCCAAATGTGATAGAGGTCAATCAGTGTAGCCAACTGTGATAGAGGTCAATCAGTGTAGCCAAATGTGATAGAGGTCAATCAGTGTAGCCAAATGTGACAGAGGTCTATCAGTGTAGCCAACTGTGATAGAGGTCAATCAATGTAGCCAACTGTGATAGAGGTCAATCAGTGTAGACAACTGTGATAGAAGTCAATCAAAAAAGCCAAGTGTGATAGAGGTCAATCAGTGAAGCCAAATGTGATAGAGGTCTAGAAGTGTAGCCAAATGTGATAGAGGTCAATCAGTGTAGCCAAATGTGATAGAGGTCTATCAGTATAGCCAATTGTGATAGAGGTCAATCAGTGTAGCCAAATGTGATAGAGGTCAATAAATGTAGCCAACTGTGAGAGAGGTCAATCAGTGTAGCTAAATGTGATAGAGGTCAATCAATGTAGCCAACTGTGATAGAGGTCAATCAGTGTAGCCAAATGCGATAGAGGTCTATTGCTGTAGCCAAATGTGATAGAGGTCAATCAGTGTAGCCAAATGTGATAGAGGTCTATCAGTATAGCCAAATGTGATAGTGTTCAATAAGTGTAGCCAAATGTGATAGAGGTCTATCAGTTATAGTAACAGTGTCATACAGTCAAATACTTTTACTTGAAATAGAAGAAAAATCATTGTGGTCTGAGGCCAGGTAATCTTTATATGCAAAATACTATTTTCCTATCAGTGTAGCCAAATGTGATAGAGGTCAATTAGTGTAGCCAAATGTGATAGAGGTCAGTCAGTGTAGACAACTGTGATAGGGGCCAATCAGTGAAGCCAAATGTGATAGAGATCTATTAGCGTAGCCAAATGAGATAGAGGTCAATTAGTGTAGCCAAATGTGATATAGGTCAATCAGTGTAGCCAAATGTGATAGAGGTCAATCAGTGTAGCCAAATGTGATAGAGGTCAATCAGTGAAACCAATTGTGATAGAGGTCTATTAGTGTAGCCAAATGTGATAGAGGTCAATCAGTGAAGCCAAATGTGATAGAGGTTTATTAGTGTAGCCAAATGTGATCGAGGTCAATCATTGTAGCCAAATGTGATAGAGGTCAATCAGTGTATCCAACTGTGATAGAGGTCAATCAGTGTAGCCAACTGTGATAGAGGTCAAGCAGTGAAGCCAAATGTGATAGAGGTCTATTAGTGTAGCCAAATATGACAGAGGTCAATCAATGTAGCCAAATGTGATAGAGGTCTATCAGTTATAGTAACAGTGTCATACAGTCAAATGCTTTTACTTGAAATAGAAGAAAAATCATTGTGGTCTGAGACCAGGTAATCTTTATGTGCAAAATACTCTTTTTCTATCAGTATAGCCAAAGGTGATAGAGGTCAATCAGTGTAGCCAAATGTGATAGAGGTAAATCAGTGTAGACAACTGTGATGGAGGTCAATCAGTGAAGCCAAATGTAATAGAGGTCTATCAGTGTAGCCAAATGTGATAGAGGTCAATTAGTGTAGCCAAATGTGATAGAGGTCAATCAGTGTAGCAAAATGTGATAGAGGTCAATCAGTGTAGCCAAATATGATAGAGGTTTATTAGTGTAGCCAAATGTGAAAGAGGTCAATCAGTATAACCAAATGTATTAGAGGTCTATCAGTGTAGCCAAATGTGATAGAGGTCAATCAGTGTAGCCAAATGTGATAGAGGTCTATCAGTTATAGTAATAGTGTCATACAGTCAAATACATTTACTTGAAATAGAAGAAAAATCATTGTGGTCTGAGGCCAGGTAATCTTTATATGCAAAATGCTATTTTCCTATCAGTATAGCCAAATGTGATAGAGGTCAATCAGTGTAGCCAAATGTGATAGAGGTCAGTCAGTGTAGACAACTGTGATAGGGGTCAATCAGTGAAGCCAAATGTGATAGAGGTCTATTAGTGTAGCCAAATGTGATAGAGGTAAATCAGTGTAGCTAAATGTAATAGAGGTCAATCAGTGTAGCCAAATATGATAGAGGTTTATTAGTGTAGCCAAATGTGAATGAGGTCAATCAGTGTAGCCAAATGTATTAGAGGTCTATCAGTGTAGCCAAATGTGATAGTGGTCAATCAGTGCAGCCAACTGTGATAGAGGTCAGTCAGTGAAGCCAAATGTTATAGAGGTCTATTAGTGTTGCCAAAGGTGATAGAGGTCAATTAGTGAAGCCAAATGTGATAGAGGTCAATCAGTGTAGCCAAATGTGATGAGGGCAATCAGTGTAGCCAAATGTGATAGAGATCAATCAGTGTATCCAAATGTGATAGAGGTTTATTAGTGTAGCCAAATGTGATAGAGGTCAATCAGTGTATCCAACTGTGATAGAGGTCAATCAGTGAAGCCAAATGTGATAGAGGTCTATTGGTGTAGCCAATTGTGATAGAGGTCAATCAGTGAAACCAAATGTGATAGAGGTTTATTAGTGTAGCCAAATGTGGTAGAGGGCAATCAGTGTAGCCAAATGTGATAGAGATCAATCAGTGTATCCAGCTGTGATTGAGGTCAATCAGTGTAGCCAACTGTGATAGAGGTCAATCAGTGAAGCCAAATGTGATAGAGGTATATTAGTGTAGCCAAATGTGATAGAGGTCAATCAGTGTAGCCAAATATGATAGAGGTCTATCAGTTATAGTAACAGTGTCATAGAGTCAAATGCTTTTACTTGAAATAGAAGAAAACCAGGTAATCTTTACAGGCAAAATACTCTTTTTTTTTTGTTTTATGCTCTAAGGATTTTATAGTCTTGGGGGGGGTTGCTTGGTTTTTTGTGTGTTTTTTTAATGCAGGACCAGTGTTATTTATATACCATTTCATATAGGACTGCAGTACTTGTACATTTGTATGAATTCTATAGAGTTAACAGCAAATACAACTTGCTTTCAGGTATAGTTATTTTGTCTTATTCTTTTTAGTTTACCTAATTTAAAGGCATTGTATCTTGTATCTTGACTGTCTTGCACGTCATTTATAAGTGGATTTGACGTTATAGAGATTCAAGTACAAGGTCACTGACTGTCTTGTAGATCATTTCTAATCAGTTTTGGTGATATAGATATTCACAACAAAGGTCAATTACTTTCTTGTACATCATTCATTAGTCAATTTTGTACATATTCATTAGTCAATTTAGTGATACAGACATTCAGGTACAAGGTCACTGGCAGTCTTGTGATTTATAAGTGGATTTATTGATATAGACATTCAGGTACAAGGTCATTGACTGTCTTGCACACTCTGCAGTAGTTTTGCAATGCATGCCATTCACAACATGAGAACCAATTTAATTTAAAGTGTACTTCAGAAGAAGGTGGGAGATATCGGTTTTAGAATTACTGAGGCAGCCTTTAAGTTAAAATGTGCAATGTTGTCTGTTTGAGTGATACTGCAGTTGGACCAGTATGAACACCCATCATCTTAGAAAGACTGGTAAAATAAAAGCCATTATATAATTTGATAGTTTCATTGATAATGCAGTCAGACCAAGAGGTATATCTATCATCTAAGATTGGTAACACACACACACACATATATATATATATATATATATATATATATATATATATATATATATATATATATATAGTAATAATTCATAATGTAATAATACTTTCAGGAACCAAAGGAGAATGAATTTCCGTAAGAGCAATCCATTTCCTCAGAATGTAATTAACTTAGGTGTTCAAGTGAAGATTGTTATCAGTGAAAATATTGCATATGTACCCTCTTAGCTATACAAGAGAAGATAGTGGGGGAATTATGGACATGCATACTAAACAAGAAATTCTTGGACTAACTATTGCATATTTAATTTTGTATTCTTGGCTCTATGCATTTGTACTTGTACCTACAATTGGCAACTGAATAGTGTAAATAGTTTGTGTACTCACCAACTGACCTTGACCATGACCTTACCAGTACACTGTAATTTCCTTTTGATATGATGGACATGTGGGATTTCACTGTACAATTTTAATCACAGAAATTTGAGTTAAAAAGGAATACATTGTTACTATATTATCTGTAAATTTTTCTCAATACCAATAGTCACGTTACAATTGGAAAGTCATTATAATTTGTTGTGAAAACTGTCCAAGAGCATCAATTCATTATGAGTTACAGGATTATGGCCTCAAAAAATGAACACTGATAAATTATATGATTCTGGTTTCATTGCTTTATATATGAAAATAAAATAAATAATGATAAATTTAAATGGAGCATTACTGTTGATCTACAATCAACTTGGTACAAAATGAAAATTTAAATGCTTGGCCATATTACATTTGGAAACAGTGTGCATTGATTAACTGTTTACAGATTGTTTCCATTTACTTTAATTTTCTGTTGTGGGATTTATCATATTTATACCTATGTCACGAATGGACAGAAAGACAGACATAAATAATGTACATACAGACAGAAAGACAGAAATAAATAATGTAATATGCCCCTGCCATGCAGAGCATACATATATAATTTCTATTTGATTCTGATGAGCCTGACATCAATTTGGCTTGAAAAGTATTTGTAATATTTATTCTTCCTGAAGAAAGCATATGTCTACTCCCAGAAAGAATAATTATACTCCTTGAAAGAATATCTAACAGGCCAGAAAGCATATCTGTACTACCAGAGTAAATAATTATATTCCAAGAAAGCATATTGATACTCCCAAAAATAATAGTTATATTCCCAGAAAGAATACTAGGTCATACAAATGTAACATAAATAATTGCTATGACACTAAGTCATACAAATGTAACAGAAAGAATTGTGATGACACTAGGTCATACAAATGTAGCAGAAAGAATTGTGATGACACTAGGTCATACAAATGTAACCGAAAGAATTGTCATGACACTAGGTCATACAAATGTAGCAGAAAGAATTGTCATGACACTAGGTCATACAAACGTAACAGAAAGAATTGTTATGACACAAATGTAACAGAAAGAAGTGAAACCAACAATTTAAGTAACAATAGACAATTTATGTCCCTAAAATACAAAAGTGAACATTTATGAGACACCTTACAGAATTGTTAATTAAATTCCAGATAATATAAAATGTCTTATCACAATGTCCAAGAATACAGAATGTCATAAATTAATTCCAATAGTCTTGAATGGTGTACCACAATGATATAATATAGAATGTCTTTGAATGAGCTCTCAATAATCCCAAAGTAGCATTTTCAGTTCAAAATATTAATGAGCCTTTGCATTTTCAATAAATACTTTAAAAGCATCAAGTCTGACTTCTACGATTATATCTGAACACAACCGTAAATGATTCCAAAGACTTTTCATAAAACAAGAATGAAGACATTACTTGTTTACCACTCACTACTTATTCATAAATTCAATTGAACTCAGATACAATAGAATCTAAAATATTACATTGTAAGCAAGGTTAGGTCTTGAACTTAAACATCTTGTTTACTTCTTGCACATCTGACAATAATCGGGTAGGAAAAAACTCTCAACTACAGACAAAAGTCAAGAACAAACTACAAATTAAATATATGTAATACAATAGTTATACTCCCAGAGAGCATATTTAATGCACTAGAATGGCATCTTTTACTTCACCTTGGCCTCAGTCTACGAAGTTGCTTTGACAATTGTACACTTTAGACTGGA
>JAECUM010011508.1:0-25386 GCA_016617855.1 Megalonaias nervosa | reverse complement strand
AATACCTATGCTTGATAAAAATGCAGTGAATTAAGCAAAAATTTGAGATAAAAAGACTAAAACTCACTGATTATAAGTTTTATAGCCAAAAAAAATAAACCAATTTTTTACAGTGTAAAATCTAAATCACATATGATATGTTAGATAACTTACAAAGATTTTAAACTAAGCTGGAACAGTATTATCTTTCTTTTTAAAAAGGTTATATTTCTTGACCAACGGATAGTATTTCCACACTCGCTATCAAGTAATATGTGCTATCATGATTATATAACGAGAATTTAACTCTACCAGATACTTTACGACGACACTCAAATAATTCTTTCATCGCTATCTTACTGAGAAGATACTTACTACCTTTTGCAAAAACCTTTGACCTGTCCAAGTCTATACTAATTTTTGTGTACTGCTGCATGCTGATTGGATTATGTAAATTATTATATTTCAATGCAAGCTCATCTCGTAAACTTTCGAGATGACTAAAGTATTTGCTGTCATCTGATCTAATAAGGGATAGTTTGATTCTGTCAAGTTTACTAAAACAAATACCTGATATTTCATCATTAAATTCAAATGATAATTGTTGGCTATTGACCATTATTTTTTTAATTTTGCTATTAACTCCATCTGCTAATGTTAAATTTTCAAACATTATTTCTAATGTTTAGACAAAATTAATTGTATCATGTCCAATCGCTAGAGTCTTAATTTCATCTCTGCAATATCTTTTATCATCAAAATTACTTAGTCCACGTTTTATAATCGTATTTGTTTCAAGTTTATGACGATTTGTTCTTATGACATTAGTTTTGATAAAACTGACGCTATTGTTTAGCGCTGCTTTAAAATCGTCAAAATTCATCATCTTTTTCACATATCCTCGAGGAATACCTTTTGCTTTCTTTGTAAGTTTATTGTCATCTAATATAACAGCATACATTTTGCTTCTTAATCCAACAAACTCTCTTACCGGCATAAACATAAACTCATCTTTCATTTTTCCAATAACTTTCTTATTTGAGTTATCTTGAAATCCACTACACGCTGGATAATCTGATAAATCGAACAGACTTTTATTATTGTAAATATCTTCATAGACATCTTCACATTTTATATTATAAACTAGCGAGTCCGTATCAGTAAATAGCAACTCCGAATCTGGCAATTGCTTTTTGGTAAAATTGTAGTGAAAATTATACATCAGCCACTTTGATATATCAAGTACAGCTGCACCAACATAAATCGGTTTATTTAACTTTAAATTTGTCTTTCGTCGTTGTATTGCAACAAGATTTTCATTAAATATTTTCATACTAACAAAACCATCATCGTTAACTAATTTATTTCTGCGACTAATATCATTGACAATTTCTATAGAAACCCTCCTCCGAATATTTTCCATCGTCTTACCGAACACCGAGTTATTCATTAACTTGAAAAAGTTTTTCTCAAAGTCGGTCTTAGCCACAGCACGACGTTTTGTATTTAGATCAATATAATTTGCCATCCACTTCGACTGATTAAACTTTAGTACGCGGTGGACCTTTCTCAGAATTAGTCCAGCATCTACTGCTTGCTTTAAATTTTTGTAATGCATAACATAATTTCTTTTATCTAACAAATTTGGAACTAACTTATTAACAATCGAATTTTTTGATGTCGTCATTGCTCGTTGTTCAGGCGATAATAAACTATAATTAATTATCATTGACTCTGCACAAAACGGATAATCATTATGTAGATCGTGTAGCAAACTAGGATAATCTAGGTCAACTTCAACAAAATATGAGATATCTGAAAAATCTATATTAATTTTTCTAGGTAAATCTTTTTCAGTTTCTTTAAGAAATTGATCTGGAGTTATCCAATGAAATCCACCGTGTGGCATTGGCTCTGACATGGCCCAGCCATACAAATTCACACAATCTAGATAAATAATGTAACTCGACGGGAGATTTTTATCATAATTTTTCAGATATTTGTTATTAGCGGCTGCATATTTCTTTGTTATGACGCTAATTCCACCTCTGATACCTTTTTCAATAAAGTTAAACATATCAACATCTGTCAAGAGATCTAATTCTATTTTACTCGTTTTTAGTAGAGCGTCCCAAGACAACCCTGGAGCGGAATAATACCAACAGGGATCTAATCCATAATTTGCATGACTAACTTGACGAAAACTTTCGAAAACATCTGCTAGCAATAATACATCTGTTTTCAAATATAGATCGTGATAATCACCAAATGTTTTACAACCAAATTTATTCCAGATATCTTGTGCATATTTATATTCGTCATCTGTGATATTTTCGTTTTTGAGTTGCGAGTAAAATTTATCTTTGTCAGGCAGAGAAGTTTCATTAAATCTGCTCCAATCGTCGAGGTACTCGTACGGAAAGATACCTTTTTTTTGTCAAATCGATATAATTTTCACCGAAGCAACTTTTTAGGTTAGCGAAATTACTGCCGGCGCTTGTAGCGCTGTTGACAAGCTCATCTAATGATGCTGCCATAAATTGCAGGCTGTCAATAAAGCGTAATTTGCCGAGCGTGACTGACATATACTTTTCAAAATTATTTGGAATACATTTTATTACGTTATTTAGTTTTAGTTTAGCTTTAATATTTTCATCACCAAAAGCTTCTACAATGATATGACTGTCATAACCGCGAAAGTTATGTAAAACTACGGGAATAAAATCTGGAGCATGAAATTATAAATTGCAACTGTTATGAGCTGCCCCGCGACATTGGCCGGTCAAATGATAATGATCTCGCACCTTGGAATCGTCAAGTAACTTTTCACAAATATGACAATCAACTGCTTTATCGAAATCGAGTTGTTGTTTAGACGTTATTCTCATTGGAGCTGTTTTAAATAATCTGTTAGAAATTTTATTAACCTCATCTATTAAATTTTTAGTAACCACACGGCTGGATTTTCACCTCTATATAACTTTATCGGAGATGAAAATTTATCACTAGCGCAACAAACTGCTTTATAAGCTACTCCACAAGGAATATGCTGTTGTATTTTTCTAGTACTGGATTTATTCAGATTATTTTCAGCTCCAGCCACGGGAACGAGTAGACACTCAAAATCAGCATAAATAACACAAGGAATATTTAGTTTATGATTATAATTTTTAAATTTCAATATTTTTTCTTTTTCGCTAGGCATAGTTATTCTTTGAACATTAACATAGTATTTGAGATGCTCCTGCAGTCTTCCGTCGCTAGAAAAACCGTGCAAACATCTATAGCAGAAATATTTTTTATTTTTATTTTTACTGTACTGTCTGCCAACTAATCCGTTAAAGTTTTGTATCCAACAGTAATGTCCCCGATAAAATAATAAATTTATTGTCAACTGTGTAGCATTTTCTGGAAATATATCTGGGGTAAACATTTTCTTTCTCATCTAATCCAAAAACATTTACTGAGATATTGTTTTGTTTTTCAAACTTTGGTATATGATTTTCTGCTACTGGAAAAGTTATTCCTGAAAAATTTAGTTCGTCCTCGTGTGGAAAATACTTGTTAACGCGATCAGCATTTTGTTCTTTTGGAAACATCGCAGAAAGAATAGACCACTGAAAACATTTGTCATCATTGTTTCTCACATTTATACAGCATTTTTTGTTTTTAATTTTTTGAGGGAGATCGACATAGCTAGCGCCGCTGCCGCGAAGTACGTTATATTTTGCTGTGTGAAATAAAACTTCTTTTATCATTTCAAATTTCCAACCTGATCCTGACAAAGTAAATTCTTCTAATTTTTTGTTTATTTCTTGAATAATTTCATCGGCGACTACGGCAATGTTTGTTCCAGTTAATATTTTTCTCGATTTTGCTGTTAAATATGGTTCTGAAACTTCGCTGTCAAAACTTTTTGTTTCAAGAAGTACATCCTGGACTGCATGTAACTTTGATAAAATCATATGATATTGGACTATAAGTTTGATACTTTTATGAGCCGCAAGTTCTCCTGATATGACACGTTGTAAAAGATGAAATAAATTTGTAGAGCTAAAATTTGCTAATACATTTTGGTCATCAAGTTTGTAGCTATTGTCATAACCTGAAAAGGCTGAAGCAATTTTTTCTGATTTGATAATGCTCTTTTTAGCAATATCTCGCAAATTTAACATTATATATATAGTAATATTTTATATTTAATTGAATTTTTTTAAATAGAGATATGAAAAACCTTATAGTATAATGACAGAAATTTTGAGATATCTGCCACTGACAGCGGAAGAGCAAGAAACTTATCATGTACATCATAAATACAACCTATATGCTGCAAATGCGCTTGGTTCTGTTATCAACATAGCATCTAAAAAAGCTATTGGCATACCAACGCCAGCTGGCATGTTAATTTCAGTAAAAGGTGATGATACAGAAAGAATTGAAATGTTTAGAAAAGATTTTATTTATACTTTGTTTTGCGGCGATATTCCAGAAGGACAACGTGTATACAGAGCAAATGGCACAGTTGCTGATGATAATATTGAAAATTTAGGATTACAAAATGAATTTCAACCCCATCCAAGATTTGATCTATACGAGGCAAATGATAAGGGAATTATTCGACATATAAGAACAAAAAAAGTTGTTGGAAATTTACATAGTGGAGGATATCTTGGTGTGATGGTACGTGGAACAAAAACTAATTTTGTTTATTATCTATCGCATCGTTTTATTTACGAAACTTTTCATGGAGTTATTTCAAATAATTTAGTTATTGACCATATTAACAAAATTAAAACAGATAATCGCCTAGAAAACCTAGATCTAGTAACATATCAAGAAAATAGTAGAAGAGGAGATACTGGTGGTAATAATTGTAAAAATCTAAAATCAATTATTTCAATAAATTTAGAAACTGGAGAAGAAATAAAATTTAAATCAATAACAGCATGTGGAAAATATCATAAAATTAACAAAAGATCAGTGAGAGATGTAGCTGACGGCGTACACAAATCAGCAACATCGATGTTGACATTTGATAGATTTAGTTTTAGATACGATAACTAATAATATTTTCTATATCATTCCGAGAAAGACAATTATGACTAAATTCCATGACATCGTCGCGATTAAATCGTAATGTCATCATTTTATTTGTATCAAGTTTCATTTTGTCCGCTGCTGTTAATAAAAATTTGTCAGAGCCGACTAATGTTATCATAACATCAACAAAATAAAAATTATGTCCCAATAAACAAGCTCGAATTGTCTCAGATAATTCTTTGCGATTTAGTATATTAACTCGCTGATGATATTTTATTTCTTCGAACATCTTATTATTTATTAATTAGATAAAATATTATTATAATAATGAGCTTGATTGAGAGACTGGCTGAGCTATATTCAGGAGATTTTGTTTCAGTTTCTAATGTTACATCAGAAAATATTATTAGTGATAGATTTGCTGATTATACTGAAAAAGTTATTTTGTATAACTATGACGATGAAGAAGATGATGTTATTATTAATAAAAAAAATTTAAGCAGACCAACAACTGGGCGATATGATGTTAAGTATCATATTGCTAAAAAAATAATAAAGTTTAATTTTACTATCGCAGAGCATCAAATATTTTGGCAACTTATAAAACCCTTTTTAAACGTAAAAAATACCTGGACAACAAAGAAATATAAAATACGATTTTATTTTTGTTAAAATATTTAATTTAATGCCAGTTGATGATGCAAGAAAATCACATTTAATTTCTTTATGCAAACCAGTAAAATGTAAGTCAGTACTAATAAAATATGAGGAAATTTATAATAATATTATTCTGTCGATGAAATCGCAGTCGATGATATCGCAGTCGATGAAATCGACTTAGTTGGTACCCAACTATTAAATTTATCGCTATATCCACGCCATTTGACCAAACTTTTGTTGCCGCGCTTTTTAATAACTTTTTCAATAACAAATACATCTTGTTCTGTTTTCTGAAGTTCTTGCTCGTAAAAACTGCCAGTTATAGGCTCACCTAATAAATCTTTCAGCGAGTATGTAACTGGTATTGTTAAAAGTACTTTATCAACAACAAATACTTCTTCGCTCCATTTATGAGTATAACCTTTTTCAAATTTTTTTTTTGTCAGCGAAATTCTAACTTTATCGCCAACTTTAAATTTGTGTCGTCGATACATATTTTCGTTTGCTAGTATTGGATTTGAAATCGCGTCATTTGGCGACATTTTCCTTTTGCCTAGCGAAAGGGATCTGTGTTTTGTATTATTATACTCGGTAACAATTTTCTGTAAATGGTCAATATATTTATTCGTGTTTTTAGCTGTTAAATGTTTATGGATTTTTTCGTTTAGTGTGCGATTAAATCGCTCGACAATGACGCTTTTTCCCTCGTTTCCTGTAACATATTTTTTAATGTTATTTTGATCTAAAAACTGCTCGAACTTTTTATTAAAAAACTCCGCTCCATGATCAGTCCTGATTCTGTTTGGTTTTCTTTCTGTGTTAACAATAATTTGTTTTAGCGCATCAGTCATAGATTTACCTGTTTTATCTGAAACTGGTATGCTAAAAACGTATTTGCTAAAAACATCTACAACATTAAAAAGATATCTTTTTGGAGCGCCATCAGCGCCAACGTTAAATTGAGCTAGATTTGACATATCAACTAAATCTATCGCCCAGATGTCATCAACGGTATTTGCGACAACTTTACGTCGCGGAAACTTTTTTTTTTAGGTCTGTGTAGCTCTACAGCAAGATCATCATATAATTCTTTTCCGAATCCTAATGTATATTTTGCTCCAATAAAACCCTGGACCAGCCTTCGGTCAATACGTTCTCGCAGCCTGTGAAGCAGGCCGTTTGCAGGTTTCATTTCACGAAGTTCTTCTAACATTACTTTATCGCAGCTGTGTTTATTTTGATTGCTGTCTGGAAGTTCAATATCTCTATAGCAGATATCACGACGCATTGCTATTGCGTCAACTTGATTGTAAGGCTCTTGTCCTGGCAGCGGATTATCGTTTTCGTCAAGTTGTTCATCAAGAGGATTCCATGGACCTGTATATTTATGGCCTGGCAATGTCCAACCGCCTTTTGGTCTCGGCAGTTTGCCAATTAATTTATGTATATCTATACCTGTTCCAATTATTTCTCTCTTTTTGCATTTCTTGCAATATGCAACAATTTTATTTTGCTCGAGACATAAATCTCTATCGCAATCGCAGCCGCATGTCATTATTTATTTAGTCGTCTACTAAAATAATATCCCTTACAACGTCAGGAGGGTAACCCGCTCCGCTTGCTTTTGGCAAAAACATACTTTTTTTCTTCCGCAGATTGCACAAATACTTTTCAGCATTATTCTATTATTTATTGTTTTTTTTCTGTTTTTTCGTCTTTATTTTCTGTTTTAGTTTTACATTTAAGACAATATGTTGACATTGTATATCAGTGAGTTTAGATAAAATTAATTGCATTCTTTAGGTAGCTTTACAAAAATTAAATGCAATCTCATCATTAGCGTGAGAAGGTCTTTTATCAAATTGCAAAATAAACTTTAAAAAATCTGGATTTTTTGTCATCTGTTTGATGAACATTACGCAATAATATCCACAAGCGGAAGTTCCAACTGGTTGAATTTGATTAGACGAATAATTTATTATTTTCGCAGGAGACTTCGTCTCCTGCATTCTGCTCATATATTTTTTTACATCGTCGCTCGGTGGAATTCCGAACGAGTCAAAATAATTGTTATCAAAAACAGCTACCTAATGTGTGCCAGATCCGTCATTGAAATCCTGTATATTTATAACACACGATGGTGTCGCTTGTGCTGGAATCACCATAAGTTCATCTTTGGAGTAAACTCCACTGAAATGTTTTACATTTTTTAGTTTGTCAAGTATCTCAAAATTACTTAACGCAGCCTTGTTCCTGGCAACATTAATCCTCGTCCTCGTCCTAACAAACCTGGCAATAGACTTCCTGCCAATCCCGCTAGTAACGGGGCTATTGGAAGAAATCCACCTTTTCGCTGTCGTGTCTTTTTTTTCGTCGTCGTCTTTCTTTTCGTTGCTGTTTTTCGTTTTGGCATTATATTTATTAGTCAGATAAAATTGTTGCCATCGAACATTTATACAAAACATTAAACTAAAAAATTGTTGCCATTGATTACTCATACGAAATATTAAACTAAAAAATTGTTACCATCGAACATTTATACAAAAATTTTCTTTATACCACCGCCGCGGACAATACCACTACCTTTAACTGCCTTTTCCGTTGCGCCAGATACTGCTCCAGACGCTGCTGCTAATCCTAATGTACCTAACACTGGCAAGATTTTAGGTAGTAATGTACTAGCTATCACAGATAATGCCGGACCGAAGAAGCCGCCATCCACCGCGATGCGGTGGGCCATTGCAGTTATTTGTGCAGCACTCAAATTTAAAACAAAAGGTTTTTTGCGATCGTATTTATTTACTTGTTTTTTGGTCAACAACAATTTTGTTAAAGCACCTGCTTGGGTGTGAGAGACGGAGTCTCTTGGGTTGATCATTAATGAAACCTGCCTCCGTTTTGCAACAGCAGCTGCTAATTTTTTAACTTGACCATCAGTCAAATGTATTTCTTTTACAATATATTTTGTCATCTTATATAACGATTACAGATTAAACTTGAAGCACTTTAAACTTGAACTGACTGTCATTTTACCTCCGACAGAGTCAATTGTAACAAATCTATCGCTTATTACTAACGTATACACATTTAAATGCGCTACTGGAGCTATTCCTAGTGTCCAAGTAATTTCAATATCAGCTGTGCTGTCTACAGCTCGCTCGCTATGTTTACTAACATCAAAATAAAATATCGGATAAAGTGTACGAAATTCCTCTACTGATATCTGAGATCCATCTCCAACATCTTGATATTTTTGCACTGCATCGAGCAGGTACGTGTACGGTCGAGTAATATTTTTATTGGCGTTATCTGCAAAATTACATTCTATCGCTCGCTCCGGATATTGTTTTGAATTTATTCTAGCGTATATTCGTCTAACATCAGCATTATCAAATATCGCATTATTTTGTAGTTGGCTATTGCGTCGAGCTTGTTGCTGAAATACAACAAATAATTGCCGTGGTTTTTGTTCACTTGGTGTTGTTGTAACTCGCCATGTGTAATCTGTGGTATTCGGAACTGCTGTTTGATATATTCTATGTTGCTGAAAATAAATTCTGTTTGTGTGTTTTTCCAGCATATTATTTAATTCCGCCATTTTAGTGATTGACGGAGTTATTCTTGGCATCCATAGTGCAAGTTTGTTTATGATAAATTGTACATCAGCCCCGCCATGTCGAAATAAACAATCATTTTGATCTGATCGATCTAAAATAAGCGTATGTTTAACTCTACGAAATACTTTATTATAGTCCCTGCAAAAGCCAAATACTGTACTTAATGGCAGCATCATTGTAATTTGACGTGATACTGCTGTAAGTGTCTTTCTCTTAAAATAACCCTCATTGTAACGTTTATTTTTTTACGCTAATTGCGTTATTAACTAAATTTAACATTGCAGTACCGTCAGCAGCCACATCTGGTAGTGTTATACCAAGATTATTGCAAGCAGCAGTAAGTGAGGTTCTTGTAGCGTCTGCATTAGCGGCTGCAGCTGGTCGGGCTATACCAAAATTGGCAGCATTAGCGATAAGAAAATCTCTTACAATTACAACGTTTGCGGCAGCATCAGCTCCAGCATCTAATTCTGTCCTTAAAATAAATTCATTTATCGCAGGAATTATTGCTCCAGCTCCAGTATCTTTAAACCACATCATATTAGTTGCAGTTGATCTGGAGTAATCATCGGAAAATGAAATAATATTTAAGATTGTACTTGCAACTTGTAAGTGATTTGAAATATCTTCGACAGTTTGATTGGCCAGCTGATATTTAGCACTTTTAAATAAACACCAACCGTCATTTATAAGAGCTACTTCTACTCCAGCTGCAATTGCGACAGGTGCGGCAGGTGCGGCAGGTGTTGTCATAATCTGACCACGAACTTCCAACATTGCTTTATGAGGCAGTAGAAATACGTCCTCGTCTCGAGTATTAAATGTTCTTTGGCAAGCCTTATTAGGTTCGTTAGAATTTTCATCAAGATATTCAACACACTCAAATTCTGTTACTGTGTCGTCTGTGTCATAAATTTCTGCTAAATCGAGATAATTTTTTACAGACATTTTTTTAAATTTATTTAGGTTATACAAAATTTTGAGAGCGAAGCTATTGCGGCGCTGTTACTTTAGATATTAATTTTTGCATAATTTGTTCGCCTCGTGGCGATAAAAGTTTTTTTGTTGTTGTTATCATTGCGCGTTGAGTTTCTTTTGTTGGTGCTATTTCTGAAATAGCTTGTTTGATTGTCGGTATGCCATGTTGCGGTAATCCGCTTTGCGGTGTGCCTTTTATTTTATCAGCTATTTTTTGCCCCACAGCAGTTCCAGCAGCAGATGCAACTCCAGTTGCAAAAGCTTTCGTTGCGTCAAGTGCAATTGGTGCAACTTTATGAGCTATTCCTGGAATATTTTTCATAATTTTAGCAAATATATTTCCTAAAAATCCTCCTACTATTTTTCTTCTATAAACTTTTTTCTGTTTCATTATATCTGAAGTTGTATAATTTTGTTGTCAAATCTTTCGGAAAATATGTTTACTGTTCGCGTAAGTGCAGGTAATAAGTAACAACCTCATTATTAAAATCTAACTGTCTTCCTGATTGATCTGTCAACCGCATATTTACTTCTGTTATTTGATTTTCAACATTTATCGGATAATAAATAATTTTACGAGGAATAATTTGCTTGAGATAACCAGGTGGAACGTCTGGTGAAAAACTGTATATCGTTTGACCTTTGCTGCCTTCAGTTGAATAAGAACCAGATGCAATAGAGCAATTTATCAGTATTGTGTTTACTTCAGTTATATTTACTGGCATTTCACCGTCATATGTTACGGGAGTATCGGCAATAGTAGTACCAAATGCATCATAACCTTCAAATCCTATCAGTGGTGCAATACTTTTGTGTGACATAAAATTAACCATCATATTTTTTAATGTTATTCTAGCGCGTAACGTATTATAATTTGGTGTAAGCTCAAAATTATCAGCTACACCTTTATTTTTTGTTATAAGTTCTTTTATTATTTTATTTAAATCAGCAATATTATAAGCTCCTTGTGGAATTTTTAATTGTATAAATTTATATACTATCTTCCCTGAAATTGGTGGAGGACGTGGATGAGTAACAGCAAATGCAAATTCATCGTTAATTCCAGTTTTTACGTTAGCCATAGCATTCCAACAAGTGCAAGAAATAAGTCAAATTTCATATTGTTTTTCACGATCTAGTTCTATTGGTGGAACATATTTTATAGAAAAATTTGCGCTATCTTTATCAGATTGGCTAGAGTCTAGCAATAATGTTGCTGACATTTTTATAAAAATGTTAGATAAATCGATGAAAAAAACCATTTTATTTAATTCTAAAGTTTGTCTGAGCGTGATAAAACACTAATATTATTTTTTTTATTTATTAAAATCAGTGAATTTGTTAGAGTTTCTATGTTTTATTTTCTAACGCGCCTATGCAACGCGCCTACGCAACGCGTAGGTGTAAATAATAAGTAACAATTTCATTATTAAAATCTAACTGTCTTCCAGACTGATCTGTCAACTGCATATTTACTTCTGTTATTTGATTTTCAACATTTAGCGGATAATAAATAATATGACGTGGACTAATTTGCATAAGAGATCCTGGTGGAACTTCTGGTGAAAAACTATATATTGTTTGACCTTTGCTGCCTTTAGCTGAATAAGATCCAGATGCGATGGAGCAATTTATCAGTATTGTGTTTACTTCAGTTATATTTACTGGCAGTTGGCCGTCATATGTTTCGGGATTATCACGATCAACAGCAGAATTTACATAATTATAAAATCCTATCAGTGGTGCGATACTTGTTTGCGATACAAGACTAACTGTTATATCTTTTAATTTCATTCTTGCGCGTAACGTATTATAATTTGGTGTAAGCTCAAAATTATCAGCTATACTTTTATTTTTTGTTATAAATTCTTTTATTATTTTATTTAGATCAGCAATATTATAGGCTCCTTGTGGAATTTTATTGTTTTCCACGCGACAAATGGTGGAGTACGTATAGGAACACTAAATGAAAATTCATCGTTTACTCCAGTTTTTACGTTAGCCATAGCATTCCAACAAGTGCAGGAAATTAGTCCAATTTCATACTGTTTTTCACGATCTAGTTCTATTGGCGGAATATACTTCACTGAAAAATTTGCGCTATCTTTATCAGATTGGCTAGAGTCTAGTAATAGTGTTGCTGACATTTATTATTATATTTTTATAAAATTAAATTGCCGCGATCTGATATCAAATCACCGCGATTAAGTCGCGGTGTAGAGTTTCGTATTCGTCAGATGTTAATAAATTTTCCGATCTCAAATTATCAAGTATGTCAATAATTTCATTATCAATTTCAGCACCAACATTTCCAGCTTCTTTTGATGATATCAATAGCATTAATCTGCCAATCATTTCAGTAACTGATGAAAATATTCTAACTCCAGTTCCTCTTTTTTCTAAAAGTTTTTTTAAAACGCTCATTATCATAATGTTCAAATAATTTTTTAAAAGTATACCCTTTTTCAACATATTTTTTATCTCTAAATTTTAATGCAGTATCTTTAAAAACACTAGCAATAACAGCATCTCTAGCTTTTTTAAAACGTTCTTCAATATTTACCATTGGAGCTGTATCAATTTCTTTATAAGCTCCTTTACCTTCTTCAATGATATTTTTTAATTTTTTATTGAGATTATCGTGTTTATCTTTTTCCCAATTATATATATTATCAACGTCAGAAATGTCATTTTTTTTCTATAAAAGCAAAATATTCTTCTGATGTTATTTCTTCTTCTGTTTTGTCTTTATATTCATCACGATTTCTTTTATATTCACTTTCTAAATTTAGTAAATCTTCTTCGGTCATTATAGGAGCTGGTAGTGTATATGCGGATTCTCCTTGTCCTCCATCTAATAATTTTGCTTCGGCACTTAAACCACTACTATGATGACTACGGTATTGATTATTTCTTATATTATTAATAGCTTTAATATAAAGATCAGCAATAATTCCATGTCGATATAATTTAATTCCATTATAGTAATTTTTATTTTCTAAAACTACCTTGTCTAAATGTTTCTTACTCTCTTCTTTTATTTCTTTTAATTTTGCAACTTTTTCGTCAGCTTTAAATTCATCTTTTCCAACATTATATATTCTCACACCACTAAATTCACTATATTTTTTATTAAAATCTCTATATTCGTTATCTCTTATTTTGCTATCTATATTTTCCAAATCATGGTCAAATCTTCTTTTTTCTTCTACATTTTCTCTCTCTCTCTTCTAAGTTCTTCTTCTTGTTCTAACCTTCTCTCAATCGGTTTAACTATTGTACGAGTTGCTAACCCTTGTTCAAGTGCTAGTGGATCATTTATTAGCCGATCTATTGCAGTTTGTCTTGCAACAGGATTAACTATATGCGTTACAAGTGCCTCAGCTAATCTTTTTTTCTCTGCATCAGATCTAGCAATAATTCTTCCAGCAGATGCTTCTTGTTGTTCTTTAACTAGTCCAAGTAAACCTTTTTCTTGTATTTTTTTAACTTCTTCTTCTGATAATGGTTTAGTTTCAGGTTGTTTTCCAAGTAAAGCTTCAGTAACTGGTTTGAGAGCGGTTGCTGCTGTTTCTGCTGCAACTACTTGGCCACGTCGTGCTTGCTTTACTAGCTGTTTAAATTTTGCCTGAGATTGCGCAAGTTTTTTTAGATCTTCTATATGTTTTCTGTACTTTGCTTGTCTTTCCATTGATTATATACTATTTTGTATAAAAATTACTGTAGATATTTTTCAATACAACATCGAAACATTTTACTCGTATCATTTGTTAATTTATCAAACAAAAAAAAAGTCATATTTATTTGCTGTTGCTTGATGATATAGTTCAATAAATTTATCTTTTGTTACATCACCACATTGCTCGTTCGCAATATTTCTAACGTCAACATTGTCAAGCCCTGGAAATAATATAAAATAACCAGTATTTCGCCTAATAAATCTATCAACGTTATAAAAACCCTGAGCGAGATAAATAGAATTACATTTTTTATTTCGCGACAGTGAAAAATACGATCTGATTTTATTCATTTCCTCATTGTTTAGCGGAATATCATCAAAAACAACTATCTTGTGTTCGGACGAATCAAGTTGATTAACTGGAATAAGATCTTCTGGTTGTTTGATAATAAAAAAATCTTCGCCAGCTTCAAGATCATCGCGAAGTTTGTCATTATAATTGTTAAGTAGCTCGTACTTATCCTGCTGCGGGTTAATCGTGTAAATATAAACGCGATCGTAGTTAAAATTATCTCCTAGAAGCAAGTTCATAAGTAAGTTTGTTTTTCCCGATCCGGTTCTCCCAACGATAAGATAATGACAATCTGGAAGTTCATTGTTATGTTTATGTTTCACCAAACGTTCTGTATCAAAATTTAATATAGACGATTTTGCCATTACTATTATATAATTTTATGCTATATAATTTTGTAAAACGATAAATAAATAATGAGTTTTTATTCAAAATTTGGAACATTAGTAGGAGATTCAACAGCTGAAAGTACAACAGACGGTAAGGTTGATTTATCAGGCTATCTAAAAAAATCCGGCGACATAATGATGGGAAACTTGTTTATGTCAAATCAACGAGTATTAGAGTTAGAAACAGATTATCCACCAATAAATGTCGTCAATACACAAGCCGTTAGTTATGCACAACTTAAATTAGTCGACGATAATAAACTAGATAAATCCGGTGGAACTTTAAGCGGTAACTTAGATATGTCAGGAAAAAAAATTATAAATTTGGAGACCAGGTATCCGCCAGCAAACTTAAATCAAACTCAAGCGGTAAGTTATTTGCAGTTAAAGGATGTTGATGATAACAAACTTGATAAAATAGGTGGGGTAGTTACAGGTAATATTATCATGTCAGGAAAAAAATTACATACCTTGGAGACCCAACTGCAGAATCAGACGCAGCAACAAAAAAATATGTCGACGATCAAGAATCTAAGTATGTGTTAGTTAATGGTGGCATAATGCGCGCATTTCTCAATATGAAAAATAATGGTATTAATAATCTTAGAACACCAGAATCAGATTTCGACGCAGCAACAAAGAAATACATCGACGATAGCGATACTAAGATCGCTAGTAATCAAGTAACGGCAATAAAAACAGTTAATGATGAAATTAACGCATTTAAAACTGATTTTTCCAATCACATACAAACGTTCCTGAATTTTCGTAGAAATATAAACAGATCTATTAATGAATTTTTTGGAACTCCACCAACCGTTGATATTAAACTTGCTGACATTAACACAAAACTAAACGACATTATTAATGGAATACCTAATATCATTGAAAAAACAAATCTAGTAACAGAGTTACTTACTAAAATTCTTCACAAGCAGATCATCAATGTATACACACTAGCATCAGGATCAGCAATATGGACACAGCAAAATAACACTATCAAACATACCGCGGAAGTCACTGGTGTATATAGGTTGTCCATATTTAGCAGTGAAAAATTTAGTATATTTACCACATATCTGTGGCGTCATTCAAGCGATGTTTTTTCTGGAACTGTATCAGTAGTGTTAAATAAAGATACTGAAGAAACGTTTATGCTGGTAGCTGATAAAAAAAATAACCGAAGTGTCTTACTGGTGGTGTCTGGAATTTGTCGCTGAAACACCTCGATTAAGTTAATTATAATAAATCAAACCCAGAGAGTGGCACTATTGTATAAAATATGTAAACAAATATTATACAATGAAAAAAAAATATAGTTGATTTTAATTATATTTCAGAAAACATTCCAAAACAAGACGTGGACGCCCTAATGCAATATTATAAATATTATCATAAAAAACTTTGGTGTATAAAAAAATGTTACAAATACTATACCAAAATACTTCGAGTAATATCATATTTACCGTTGTTAATGACTAGCTCTGGTATAATTTCAAGTGGCGCATCATTAAACCCGTTTTTGTTAATAATATCTGGTGTCGGTGTTTCTCTTGCAACAGCGTGTAAAAAAATTGAGCCTCGACTCGCGACTAAAAAAAAATGCTTGCAAAACAGCAAGTATCACCTATAAAAAATTACTTGATCAGATACGATCTTACTTGCAGGGTATAAAATATGATATGGACGATTTAATACATGAGTTTCGTATTATTGACAGTATGTTAACAGATATTCTGCCAATGAGAGTTAGCAGATATGAAAAAGATTATAATAAAATATGGGTTACAACAGTAGATGTTTAATTTTTTTATAGCTTTAGAAATATCGTTATCAAATAAAATATCAACCATATTATCAATAAATGTCATCACATCATCTGCCCAACCCGCTATTCTCACATCATTTTCAGCCGCGAATAACCAAACTGATCCATATTTTGGTGATATATGATATCCAACTTTTTTAATACAATCGCTTATTGTTTTAGATTTTATACCAGTATGACCTGAGGCTGATTTGATGGAATTAAATCTCTTACAAAATCTGTTTGTCAGATCAAATCCAACATATCGGATTGATGGTTTATAATAAGACATTATATATATTTCATTTGTTTAATATAACATTTTGTCTAAAACTATAAAAATAATTTCTAGAGTGTAATAGTAGTAGAAGTAATTGAGTGTTTCTATCTCAGAGACCCCCTACCCCGACAAAACAAATTTTTGTCAGAAAATATGTTAGAAAAGTCTATCGTATGAAAGTTATCATTTTAAGCTAAAAACGGCTGCTGACAAAAATGCTAACGTATAACGTTGGGGGGGGGTAGGGGGTCTCTGAAATAGAAACCTCAAATTACTTCTACTACTCACTTATCAGGTAAATGAAGAGGTCCAGCATATAACGAATGCAATTCGAATTGCAGATATCAAAATAGATACATTTGTCCATTCACATACTGTCTGTTTATAACAGTCGTTTATTCAGCAAAGCTTTGGTAACAATCATCTAGCTGAAGAGGTGCAAATCAAACCCCAAAACGACGAGAAGTATATTTCACTCAGTAAGAATTTAAGCCGTGAGAGGTTCTTGAAAGATAGGCTGAAATTCATATGACAATCTATAGAACAGCTGGTTAAATATTTTAGTGATAAAAAGTTTAATGAAACTCCAGTTTAAATATCTGAGGAAAACATTTACCCATATGAATAGACGGCTGCCTAAGACAAGTTGGGGGGAGGGGGTGCTCGGGTGGACGAGTGGTGTAAGGAGCTCGTCTTTACAGACTACTTGTATCTTACCTCTGTCAACGTGAGTCTGAATCTCAGCTCAGCCAACGTGAAGCTGCGAGAAAGCTTACCAGTAGCTCCCAGTGGGCTGGTGGTTGTTCCATGGTTCTTCTTCTACCGAATGTACTTGTCGCCATGTTCACACACGCACCCACTCACCCACCCACCCACACACACACCCACACATACTATACATATATATATATATATATATATATATATATATATATATATATATATATATATATATATATATATATATATATATATATATATATATATATATATATATATATATACCCTACAATGTGCTGCAAAGTAGTATTTAATTTTCAAAACCAATGTATAGGTTCCATGCATCTTCCGATACATTAACGATCTACACCTTGGAGGATCGATAATAAATTTCAGTGCTTCGGTTCTGTGAATTTCATTGGATGCAGCGGTAAGCCACTGCATCCAATCAAAATCAAGTTGTTCTAATCTGAACACCGTTTCTACATGCCCGAGATAAGTGGAGCACACAAATGGAATGGACTCATAAATAAGCAATTTTCCACTGCCGTTCCATGTTTGCAGAAATTCATCCTTTCACTCAAATGCACCTGTAAATGGCCTCTCTCTGGTACGTAGTCATACTTTCGATATTAAACTTACAAAGTATCTTTTTGAAGTCAATTACCTCCACCATTTTCGGCTGATGTACAATGAACCGCTGTTACACGCTATTGGTTAGTTGGCATTCAATACTAAGGGAGGCAACTCATGGAATCCAATAGATGTCGCTAGGACAAAGCACTGAAATATTTGATCGATCCGTCAAGGTGTAGATAGGTTAACATCGGAATTTTGGCTGACGAAGATTGGTTTGATGAAACTACCACTATGAGAAGGTATAATTCATCATTAACGATCCAGATGACGAATAACAATATGTT
The DNA here is from genome assembly GCA_016617855.1 of Megalonaias nervosa. Classification (NCBI taxonomy): domain Eukaryota; kingdom Metazoa; phylum Mollusca; class Bivalvia; order Unionida; family Unionidae; genus Megalonaias; species Megalonaias nervosa. Next base: position 6,962 of record JAECUM010011508.1, on the reverse strand, counting down.
AAAGATATAACGAAACATTTCAATCTTCAAACATTTGGATCTTCATTACTATTATGTCACGAAATATACATTGATGCTATGTGAAATTTCAGAGGAAATAAGAAATGTCTTTCCATTATACACAGATCCGACCCGTCAATCAAATCAACAAGCATTGGGCAATGAGATAAGAGCACCCGGTGTTACAGTAAACATCCACCATATATTACCCACAAACAAACGTGTTGTGAAAATACTGTTGCATAACAAAAGTTCTTAAATTTGCAATAGTTGACAAAATGGTGTTACGGTGTGCACGGAGAAGGTGCAATGTAGATGAGAGATATCTGAAAAGGTTGCAAGGATGCCGTTTTATTGTTTTCTGTCTCCAAACACGTGATTGGGCAAAGGTGAAAGGTTGAATCGTAAGTGTGGTTGACCCCAAGAAAAGCTTTATTTTAAAGTTATTCAGATTTTCTTTTTTCCAAAAACTAAGCGACGGAACATGTGCAGAATATCTTTATTTTTTCTGTTGATTTTAGTGTTTGACCTTTTTTTAAGAAATTGCTTGAACAGTGGTGACATTATGTAGTTTGAAACCATACAGGGACTTAATTAGACTATATATACGAGCAATACCCGCTGACCATGCCAAGATATATTTTTTACATAATCATACACATTAATAAGGAAAATAAACAAACTTTATTGGTGTACGTATCCGAAACATGGGACTTACACCAGCTGTGAGATGCTAGAGGAAGTGTATAAAAATTACAATTTTCATAACAGCGGCCAATAAATCTTCCCGATGAATACAAATCAAAAAAAAAAACAATCCAGATGCAGTTTTATCCTTGTCTCTAGTGGGGCTGTTTGAGATTTATGTCATGAACATACCAGAGTGATATCTAGGCGCGTTGTTTTCTAGTGTAGTTGCAATAAATGTTTTCGAAAAGTAAATATAATTCATACAAATAAACAAGATATGAGATCTTACTCGGCTTTACACTTACAATATACGTCTTCAAACTTTTCCCGGTGATTACAATGTGCTGGACGCTGGTTCTACTTCATAGATCTCTAGCAGTTGTTCTCCACCTTTTTTTGACAATACCAATGGCCACTAGTCATGCCTAGAAAAGAAGGCAGAGAGGCATTTGCTGGTCTAAGATGGCCAGTATCCAGTACCCCTATTTTCTGGACGTGCTCTAAAACGAGCCTATATGTATCAATGCAGCAGCCATGTGATATTCATACCCAGCATATTTTCAGCATATTGTCAAATAATTTTAAGATGTTTCATAAATATAACGAAATAACTTAAACAGTCGTTTTATTTAATGCTAGAATTGCTGAATTTCAATGTAAAAATACGTGTTATTTAGCGTTTACCTTTTTCATATCTTCTATTGCAACCATATTAGTTCATGTAATAATTACTTCCGTTTTCAGCCTCGTTTTTTTTTTTTTTTTTTTTTTTTTTTTTACATTACATCTTTATTTGGAAACATAAACAGATCGTAGTAAATTGCATGCATTGAATAACAACGTATCGTGGAATATCTAAATATGGTACAGCAAGCGTTATCTGTCATGGCAGACAAAGTACGATTAGTGTAACCATATCAAAATATTTTATTTTTTATTGGCTTAATAACTTCATGATAAGCCCAACTTTATTCAAAATATGACTCAATTTAGGGAGTATAATTTTTTAACTAATTATTCTTTCTTGACTTTAAGGATACTTTTATTTGCTTTATTACAGGATGTTGGATCAGTTCGTAGCCTCGACCAGCATCTCGCTCCAATCCGAATCTTATTTTCAAACTCCAAACTTTAAATCTAATGTATATATCCTTGCATAAAGTAGTTAAACCCTTCTGTAATACTTTACCGGGTCAGGTAAGTATTTAGTTGAAAGGTTGACGGGGATGCGCGTGAGAGATTCTGATATGGTGCTCATATTTTCTGATGATTCCGTCATTGTAACGGGAAGCTTGCGGTGCGTATTAAAGTTCTCTAATCATTTCAGATCTTCACATTATAGTACACCAGCGTATTGTTACAGCAGAAGAAGGCCCCGTTTCACGAAAACATTATGTTTGAGGACATCTCAACCTCAGATACCTCAGTTCTTGTTGAGATGAGATTTTTCTTATTTTTTCCCCCAACTCATTTATAAATCATCATCTGAGGATACTTAACTAAGGACAAGGTTTGAAATCATTTGTTAGCATCATAAGCGACCACACCGGAGGAATCTCTACATAGGGTGGCGCTCTACAGTTTCGTATTTTGCATAGGTTCGAATTTTAAAGAAAAAGAATCGAAGAGAGACTAATGCCAATGCAAGAGCAAATGCAGAAGGAGGAGAGTAATAGAGAAAAAGAGAAGGAAGAGAGACTTAAGCAAATGCACGAGAGATAGGAAGTTTAGATTGAAGGAATTGGAACTGACCAATAAAGGGCACTCTCTTGGAGCTGACCAATAAAGGGCACTCTCTTGGAACTGACCAATAAAGGGCACTCTCTTGGAAATGAAGGTTCATATTTTGATCCCGCCAAACATATCCGAATGTCCCCTTTCTTAGAAAAAAGAAGGCAGACAAATATTTCCTCGGTTTTGAGAAAACTGCAGAGTGTGTTTACTGGTAAATCTAGTGATGTCTATACTGCTCTCTCGTCTGAACAAACTACTGATTATGACGTGGTCAAAGAAAATGTATTGAAGGCATATGAGATGGTGCCTGAGACATATGGTCAAAACTTTTGGAAATTGTTGAAAGGAAACTACACAAACTGATCTTTAATTTGCGTGAAAAAGAACGATTTTCAAGACAGTATACATCCAACAAGGTTGACAAAGATTATGATAAACTAAAACAACTCTTATCAATTAAAGAGTTAACGAATTTTGTCACTTGTGACATTACAATATACCCTGATGAGAAAGGGGTTGAAACTTTAGAGAAGACGGCTAGTTCAGCTGATGATTTTGTTTTGATTCACAAGGTTCCATCTTTAAATAAATCTTCCTCTCAGCATGTTCTTGCTAAAAAATCGATTCAGTCTCGTTTGAGTACTTACAAATCTCAAACTGGCATAACTGTGAAGAAACAAATTTCTGATAAGATAGATTAGAAATCCTTATCTCTTCATACGAGTTCTTATTGTAAGAGGAAAGGGCACGTTTTTCTGATTGCTCTATTGTTAACATAATTCTAATAGAGTAGTCCCAAATGCTCTTGTTTCTAAAAGGTCAAGGTTACGGTCATGTATTGAGAGAGATACTTGTGCAGGGGCTTGCATACTCCATTCTGATTTTGTTAAGGAGAATTACGAACCATTCATGTCGAAGGGTTCAGTATCATTTGTTGGTGATGTTGATAAAGCTGCTTCTATTAAGATCTTAGGAGACACGGGAACTTCTTAGAGTCTTTTGTTCGTAGGTACATTGCCCTTTTCTGAGAAGTCTTCTTCAAGTGAAAGTGTTCTAATAAAGGTAGCAGAACGTGGATATGTTAATGTTCCTCTTCACTGTGCTAATTTGTCATCAGACTTAGGTTAGGGACCAGCGAAAATAGAAGCTGTGCTTTATTTACCTATTGAAGGCGTTCATTTGTTACTAGGCAATCACCTGGCTGGAGATAAGGTAGTGATTAATCTACTTGTAACGGACAAGCCTAGTATGGATCAAATAGCTGATCCTATTGAAGTAGAAATTCTATATATATATATATATATATATATATATATATATATATATATATATATATATATATATATATATATATATATCCAGCTTACACAGTTACTAGAGCTAAGGCAAAGCATGCTCTTAAGAATGATGTTGAACAGGATGATGTTCCTTTAGCGGATACTTTTTTAGGTTAGGCTTTTAATGAGGTCACGTTTGCTCCTAGTTTGGATTAGTCAGGAAGTATGAATCAGATACTCTTAAATCTGATCAGGGTGATCAAAAACAATCACTTGTCTTAGAGGAATAAGATTCAGGGATCTGCTGTTTGTTTCAGATGGTTATCAGTGAAACTAACGCCACACAAGAAGAGACTTGTTACTATTGAAGAATGGAGTCCTTGTGAGGAAACGGGAGGCCAGCTGTGGTACCCGCTTATGATGAGTAGCTATCAGATTATTGTTCCTAGATCGTATCGGCAGGGAATATTTAGTCTAGCTCATGAAAGCGCAGTTGTCTGGCCATTTAGGAGTACATACGGCTTACAACAAGATCTTAAAGCAATTTTATTGGCCGAAAATTAAAAGTGATGTTTCTAAATTTTGAAGATATTTTCATACATGTCAAATGATAGGAAAACTCAATGCGAAGATATCCAAAGATCATTTGTCACATATTCCTGCGTTTGACGAACCAGTCATTCGGAATATCTTTGGAAAGTTTCCGGATAAGTGAGAAATTGAAAGTACAATTTAGGATTATATTCTAGAAATGCATACACTGTAAGTTATTTTTTAAAAATCTTTCACTTTGTTTGAATTTACGTTTTATTTTAATAAATTTATATTTTTGAAACTTGAATGCTTGTTGGTTTTACCTTGTCTTGTTACTTAAGATGATGCCATTAGACGTCTCTCTCTCTCTCTCTCTCTCTCTCTCTCTCTCTCTCTCTCTCTATATATATATATATATATATATATATATATATATATATATATATATATATATATATATATATTCGTCAATATCCACCGTCTTTTTCTTAATGTTTCATCAACGCAACCACATTTTCAGAATTCCTCACCACGTGGTAACAACAGTTGCTACTCCCTTGTACTATTGGTGTCTTCATCCAAATTTGCTAAATCTTGTCAATTTATTTTACTTCTTCCACCTAAAATAACAGCTGTAGTAATCCTTATTATATTACGATAATAAATGATATTACCACCAGAGTAACAATTTGAAAAACAGACAACAATTTTTAGTACTATTTCTACTTTTGTAACCACTAAGACAACTACTACCAACGGACAACCATTTCCACTAGCGGTATGGATATTATTATCATCCATTTCATTTGCGGAGAGAGAGAAAAAGAAAAGGGGGTTTCTCCAGCTTTGTTTTTTATGGAAGCTTTTTTATCCTGTGGCTCTGAAGTTGATGCTTTTTGGTCACTGTAACGATGATATGAAAACACGAGGTCTTTTTTTTTTTCTTTTTTTTTTTTGGACCAGCTTGCAAAGGGCTTATCGAGTGTGTCAAGGGAAGTAATTAGATCTGGATAATTCTTTGTCCTATTTGAATTATTTCCCTGCAAGTAGAAAACTCGCATCAAGGATTCGTGGTACTAAATCAGTTCCCATAGTAAACGTACGCAAACCCGATGATATTAAAAATTCAATAACTTTTAGTTTCTGAATGCTCATGATCAGACCTGTATTAATCAGTACTGACATATACTTGATGGTTTCCCTTTAGATAAAACCATATGAGCCGCGGCATTTTCTGGATCTACGTACTCCTCTCAGTAAAAGGACTGAAATTCCATCAACAAAACAATGTCTCTGTTTTCTTTCAGTTATAACTAGGATAAGCTCTGAAATGATTCCTTTTTTTAACTAACAGTTTGCTTTCATTATCAAAAAATGATGACCAGCCGAACACATAATGTACTCAATCCATTTCTAGACTGGTTCCCATTCTTACACATTATTAGTACCGCTAGTCCTAGAGCCGTAACAACATTGTACACTACAGAAAACAATACGCAATTACGACTCTCTAATGGTATTATTTGTGGAAAGACTGTATCTGACCACATGCATTTTCAATGCTAATGTATTTTTTTTTTTTTTTTTTACAATTCGACAATACACTGTTCCACTTCGGCAAGTGTCAATTTATTTGTTCTGTAAACTTTTTATACCTACCTGCGAACAGCAAAGACCATGATCTGCCGTCGCATAATGGGGCCGCAGATCAGGATCTATGTAGTTTGTTTTATTGATTACTTCTTGAAAATTGCATAGATCCAGATCTGCCGGAGCAACGACAGATCTAGGTCTGTTTACACTGCAGCTTAGACTCGGCTTGTAAGTGAGATTTTTCTTAACTCCCCGCGCTGTCGATTTCATTCAATGAAGAAGAACAAGAAGAAGAAAAATGAAGAACAAATCTCTCTTAAAAAGTCTAGTCTAATTGCAAACTGTACAGATCCAGACTTAATGCAAAGGGACGGTAAAACACAATTGATAAAACCGACAACATATTCATTTAAATAAAGCATCAATGTCACAATTAAATCACAAACATACAACTGTGCAATCTCACAGCTACCACACCATCCCCATGTTATGCATAATGGCTGAAAATTACAGTACACATAGTGACACTTTATACAAACAAGCAGTACTTCTTTACCCGGCATAACTGTAACTACTATTTAAAAAATCCCGTGGTGACACAACTAGAAATAACTGACTTAACGCTATTTCTTTATTACCTACTCATTTTTGTATTACACCTGCCATCTTCAATTTCTCTGCAAGTATCGACTATTTAAAGGAGACCAGAAATCAATGGAAATATAGAATAATAATAAACGCACTATAGAAGAAAACCTTATTCTGAAGTATCATCTGCGATCGTAATGCCAATATTAAAATGTTGGCATAATTTCCGTGACCTCGTATGCAAAATTTCCGCGACTATTCGGTTACTTTCGTGATGTGACGTCATAGTAGCCACTCCAGCATCCCGACTGGCAGTTGCCAGAGTAAAAGACAATGCCATTTTGCGTTGCTTAGTGGTGTAATAGCACATTAAGAAAAGGCTGTGGACAACATTTTTTTTTTTTCTTTTCCAAAAGATAAAGACATAAAGAAAGTATGGATACATTACTGCAAGCGAGTCGATTTCAAAGCAACACCATACAGCACTCTGTGCTCATTACATTTCTCAAAGGAATGTTACGAGAGGAATCCTGAAAAAATGGCAGC
>JAECUM010011507.1:0-78411 GCA_016617855.1 Megalonaias nervosa | reverse complement strand
GCCTATAGATGCTAAGGTCAAGGCTATTTCTGAATTTCCTGTGCCGGCAGTAAAAAACAGCTGATGCGATTTTTGGGTATGGCTGGGTACTATCGCAAATTTTGTTCTAATTTTTCTGATATTGCTGAATCTCTGACAAACTTGTTGAGAAAGAAAAAACCAGTTTCTTTGGACTGGAAAATGTCAAGAGGCTTTCGATAGATTAAAAGCCATACTTAAAAGTGCACCAGTTTTAACAGCTCCAGATTTCAGTCAACCATTCAAACTGTCTGTGGATGCAAGTGATGTTGGGGTTGGAGCAGTTTTGCTTCAAGATGACAAAAATGGTGTTGAACACCCAGTGTGTTAGTTCTCTAAGAAATTAAATAAACACCAAAGAAACTACTCAACAATCGAGAAGGAATGCTTGGCTTTAATGCTAGCATTACAGCATTTTGAAGTTTATGTTAGCTCGGCTCCTTCTCCGGTTGTTGTGTTTGGTGATTACAACCCCCTTACTTTCATCACAACCCCCTTACTTTCATCAGCAGAATGAAAAATAAAAATCAAAGACTGTTGAGATGGAGTTTATTTTTGCAAGAGTACAATCTTGACATCAGGCACATTAAAGGAAAAGATAATTTAATTGCAGATGCACTTTCCCGTGTATAGATATGTCATTTTCATATACACCTTTCTGTAGATTCATAAGAGTTCTTCTTATGTAAATGTTTTTTTACCTCATGTATAATTTACATCTGGTAAAAAAGAAAGCTTTATTACATAAATCTTTCTTTTTTCTTTATGGGGGAAAGTGTTACGACCCTGTAGTCAAATTACATATGTGTTAAAATTTAAATTCTTCTAATTTGTTTCATTTTTATTTTTTTATACCACTAAATGTTATTATTGTTATTATTATGGTGATGATTATGTTAGCAAGGTCTAATAGTTTGTTAGAAACATCATATTTATTTAAAACGTAAATGTGACTCGTGTAAGCACGATTTTTGCATGATGGTTTTTCGTATCAAGTAAACAGTGAGAAAGAGCTATGTAAATGATTGGCTGGGACCACGTTATTACTTGTTTACGCTTTTGTAATGTCCAGATGGATTGCGAAATCACATGTGTCCTTCATGCGTGTGTACATGTAATGACGCATTAGCTTGTTTTAAATGCTCAGTTAGATGTAAGAAATTTTGGGATCAGAGTCGTAGTCGTAGTCAGTCATAGTTCAGAGTCACATCATAACATCTTACAGAGTTTATAATACCTTAAGAAAGATATTTCTGTGCTGGAAAGAGTTGCGCATTCGTACGAGGAACAACATGTGTGTTGTTAATGGTGGTAGCTGTGTTTCATCTGCTTTCTAAATAATTATTTTCCCTGGAGAACAACACTACTGGCTTTGGACAAAGACATTTGATGAAATTACTTCTAAATCGGAACAGAACAATACAAATTGTGCTTTACAGTGAATATTCTGGACATTGTGTGTTAACCTTCGTCTGACGTCATCATCCGCCATCTTGGAACGGAACTGAGATTCAGACTATATCAAATTAGAACTGTTTATTCACAGGACTTATGTGTTTTCACAAATTTAGAACATATTTTTGGATCTTCTTTGTAAATCGTAAGTCTTGTTTCGCCTATTTACCTTTTTACCGTGTTTTCTAGGGAAATAAATTATTTTTGTTAAAATTTACAAAGCTTGTTGTCTTCACTCTTTCTTTGTGTTACTTTGAATGAGCCGATACGTAACACTATGTGCCATAATATCATTATTCATGTTACTATGTGCCAGTCTTTCCAACAATCCTTAATGAAAAAATAGAGATATTGTAGGAAAAATTTTTTTTTTAAAAAGGAGGTTAAATGTAGAGCCATAGAGGGATATTTTATAAATAAAAACAGTATGAAATGTAGATAATCTACTGAAAAATTAAACCTTTACTTCACTTGCTTTCATAAACTTGAACAACAGCATGCTCTTATCTCACATACTAGCCATCTCTTTAGTTCAGGTTGCCTCTATTTTATTAAGGTCTGTGTGTCCATTTTGGTCATTACACAATGTATTTTGACCACATGACTTAAAATGAGCACCATAGGAACTATACATTGTAATTATTTGCAACTGATAGGAGTACATGGATTACACTAATGTAATTACAATTATGTAACAAATATCTAATCAACTGCCACGAAAATAAACAGTGCAATTTTGTTTCAGTTTCCAAAAATCACCAAAAAACTGATTAAGTCCATAAGATTTACACTTGGGTTTGAGTTGTAAAGTTGAGAGTACTCATGCATAATATTAATGACCATCATGGCTTGATAAATGACCATTATGACTTGATAGACAACTATTATGACTTGATAGATGACTATTATGACTTGATAGATGACTATTATGTTTTGACAGATGACTATTATGGTTTGACAGTTAACTATTATGGTATGACAAATAACTATTATGACTTGATAGATGACAATAGTTTGACAGATAATTATTATGGTCTGACAGGTAACTATTGTGACTTGATCAATGGCTATTATGGTTTGACAGATGACTTATGACTTGATAGATGACTGTTATGTTTTGACAGATAACTATTATGATTAATCATGGAGCCAACACAGCTAAGAAAAAAAAAACAAGTCTCTCGAAGGGAATAACTCCCTACTGGACACCACAGCCAAGAAAAAACACAAGTCCCTTGAAGGGACTGACTCACTACGTGGCTATGAAAAAAACACAAGTCCCTCAAAGGGACAGACTCATTACTGGGCAAAATGAATTTCTAGGAATTCAACATGAGAACATTTCTTCCTTCAAATGTTGAAACGATCTCAGCTATTCATCAGCATTAAGACATTATTAGAAGTCTTTCAATGAAAACCAATGTCATAATGATTATCCATTGACAGCAGTAGTGACAATGAGACTTTTAAAACAGTTGTCATGGTAGCCACATTGGATATACAACTGGCAACATTTTCATTTAGGACTTGGTGAAAACTTCTTGTCATAATGATCATCCATTCAAGGAGAGTAGCAAGATTTGTAAAGCAGTTGTTGTGGCAGCCACAATAAATTTACAACTGGCACCATTTTGATTTAACTCCAATTAGGTATCATAAGAAGTGTGTTGGTGAAAACCCAAAGTTGATATAGCCATCAACTTGGAAGGGGCATAGCAATAACAAGATTTTCAAGATGGCTGACGTGGTGGCCATACTAGATGTTAGATAGACACCAATTTTTATTTAAGAACAACTGGATATCAAAAGAAGTTTTTTAGTGAAATCCTTGTGTTAATATGATCATACATTCTGGAGCAGTAGAGATAACAAGATTTTCAAGACGGCTGCTGTGTTAGCCATATTGGATGTGCAACCATTTTCATTTAGGACCAACTAGTCCATGGCATGAATGTGTGTGTAAAGTTTCAAGCCAATCTTCCAAACAGTTTAGGAGAAGCAGTGATAACAAACTTGGGCTAACTGACTGATGGATGATGGACAATGCACAACGTAATATTCCATAAACTCTTCTTGTCTATGCTAATACAAACAAGGGTAAAATCAATCTATTTTTTCCTCTGAAAAATAACAGCAACTAAATTGTTGCTTGTAGAATGAAAGTAAGAAGAAATTAGATGCTCAAAATCATCCATCATTTAAACTGCAAATGAAAACACAGTTGAAGAATTTATGCATTAAGATAATAGCATTCAATTGGAATAAAGAATATTATCCTTGTTTACAAACTGAGCATAAGAATTATAACATGATAATAACCTGATCATATCTGACAATTTTAACTGGCATTCCAAATATTGGGTAATATCCCAACTGTGGTTTGGTACAATTTTAACTGGCATTCCAAAAAAAGGACAACATCCCTGTTGTGGTTTTGGATGACTTTAACTGGCATTTCAAATAGAGGGCAATATCCTGGCTGATGTTTTGGACAATTTTAACTGGATTCTAAATAAAGGGCAATATCCCTGCTGTGGATTTTGGAAATTTTATCTGGCCCTCCAAATAGAGGGCAATATCCCTGCTGTGATTTTGGACAATTTTAACTGGCATTCCAAATAAACAGCAATATCCCTGCTGTTGTTTTGGACAATTTTAACTGGCATTCCAAATCAAGGACAATATCTATTGTGTGGGTTTTGGAAATTTTAACTGGCATTCCAAATAAAGGGTAATATCCCTAATGTGGTTTTAGACAATTTTAACTCATCATCGTCGTCATCATCATCATCATCAATCCCTTAACCCAAGAGGTCGTTGGGGCACCACAGTTGACTTTACAACCAATTCTCTCCATCTTTCCCTGTTCTCTACTGCCCTTTGGGAATCTCCAAATACCATGCCTGTCCAGTCCTTAATGTTGTCTTCCCACCTCTTTTTCTGCCTGCCTCTTCTTCTGCACCCTCGCACTGTGCCTTGCAAGATTGTTTTTGCTAGTCCAGATGATCTTGAGACATGACCATACCACTTCAGTTTGTGTTTTTTACAGTGGTCAAGAGGTCTTCATAGGATCTGATGGCTCGTTGGATCCTGTTGTGGACTTCTTCATTGGTTACATGGTCAATGTATGAGATGCCCAATATCTTGCGGTAGCAGCTCATTTCGAAGGTTTGAATCCTTCTTTGTAGATCTGATGTGAGTGTCCATCTTTCACAAGCATAAAGAAAGATGGATATGACCATCGAGTGCATCAGCCTTATTTTGGAACCAAAAGCAATGTTGGTATCTTTCCATATTGGTCTCAACCTTGTTATTGTTGCTGTTGTCTGGGCAATCCTGCAAAGTAGTTCTGGTTTAGAGCCCTCATCTGTGATAATTGATCCCAAGTACTTGAAGCTTGTGACTCTTTCCAGCTTCTGTCCACTGACCTTTATTTCTGCACTGATGCCTTTGGTGTTGTTTGACAGTAGTTTGGTTTCTCAGCACTAATCTCCATACTGAATGCTGTGGAGGTTGCATCGAAGCACTCAACCAAGTCAGCCAGTTCTTTTTCATCTCCTGCTAAGCCATCAATATCATCTGCAAAGCGAAGGTTGGTGATTACTCTTCCGCTGATGTTGACAGTGCCCTTGTGGTCATGCAAGGCATCCTCCATGATCCTTTCCAGGAAAATGTTGAAGAGTGTAGGTGACAGTATACATCCCTGTCTGACTCCAACTGTTGTTCGAAACCAATCTCCTCTGCTGCCATTGATGAGGACAGCACTGGTGTCTTTGTCCTAGAGGTGCTCAACAACCTGCACCAGGTTTGAACTTATGTTGTACTTCCTCATAGCTGCCCATAAGGCTGCATGCCGTACCCTATCAAAGGCCTTTTTGAAATCTATAAAGACATATAGAATCTGCTGATGCTGAAGGTATTTCTCACAAAGGAGCCTGAGATTGAAGATTTGTTCTGTGGTGCTCCTTCCTGCTCGAAAGCCTGCTTGCTCTTCAGCAATAATTTTCTCTGCTTGATGCTTTAGTCTGTTGAGAATTATCTTCAGCATGACTTTGCTCGGGTGACTGATCAAACTGATGGTTCTGTAGTTTTGGCATAGCTGTAGGTTTCCCTTCTTGGGCAGCACGATCACCAAGGACTGAGTCCATGAGGTGGGTCATTCTCCTGTCTGCCATATCTTGTTGCAGATTGTTGTTAGTCCTAACAATTTTAACTGGTATGTTAAATAAAGGACAACACCCCTGCTGTGGTTTTAGACAATTTTAACTGGCATGTCAAATAAAGGGCAATATGCCAGCTGTGGATCTGGACAATTTTAACTGGATTTCAGATAATGGGCAATACCCCTACTGTGGTTTTGGACAATTTTAACTGGCATTCCAAATAAAGGACAACATCAGAGCTGCCAACCCTCCAGACTTGTAATTAGTGAAAAGAGTAATAAAAGTTAGTGAATTTTGAACACAATTAGTGAAAAATTATACCATGACACTAGCTTCATCAACTTTGATGGCCAATACCACATTATATGAAAATCCCAAAATAAAACTAAATCATATTATTTACACTGATTACATGTACAAATTTATTTACAGCCAACTGGGCTTTGGTAAATTTGTTTTCAAGACAGTTCAGGCTCCTTGTCTGTTGTTTAATCTTGGTGACTAAAATTGTTGCAAATATTCTGCACCTAAAGAGGCACTAAAGTTTGTCTTATTTTTCCGAACAATAAGAAATACTCTTTTATTGTCACTGTTACTGATCTCTAACTGAGAAAGGCAGGTTATATTCAGCAAGAAAACTCAGAAAAAATGCTTCAGCATTGGTAGCTTGCAGGACTTGAGTAGGTGGCTTAAAGTACTCCCGAAGTGAAATCTATCGTGGATGCTCTTAATTTTCCCAATGTCTATATGCTTTTTGCAAGCAGTGTGCTTTTTCACATCGTTCTGCCACATGGCAACATATATATTATTATATAGTATATATATGACAGGTAAATTGTAAGTAACGATATGAGCCCCTGTGTACATTCCCAATTCTAAAATTTGCAGCACACTACTGTGCGAAAAGCATAATGTCCATCGATGTTTCACGGTTGAATGCAAGGCCAAATTTTTGGTCTACTCCAATCTATACTTCACTTTTTTGGGAATACATATCTTTTGCCTTGGAGGTGAAAACATTTTAACTGTAGTGTAGCTTACTTACGAAATGGTATTAATCCAGAAGATGAAACATTGAACGATTAATGATTAGTGGTGTCGGCTCATGCGCAGCAAAATATGAACTCTAGCAAATTACGACATATGCTAATCTTTCAATATCACAAAAATTCCCCCACTTGAAAAAGCTGTCATCATTTAGTATTTGTTTTAAAAAAATTACAGTTGCTACGAGTATGTACATGTGCCATTAAAAAACAAAATCAGTTGGGCCCTGGGTTTGTTCACAAGAATTTGTAAAACTTCTGTTCTAAATATAGATTATATACTTTACAATGCTAGCTACAGGGCCAACTATAACAATTAGATACAGTTCTACCAACATCACAACTAGCAATACAGGGCTGTCACTGGCATCAGTGACCACTGCTGCTATTGTGACAAGCACTTAATGGGATAAAGTTATTTTATTTCCAATTTAAGCCGATTGAGAATTCGGGTATTCGTAATTTTTTTGCATGCAGCGCAAATCCATGAATTGCTATCGAGAGTTGTGAAATTCACGCCCAAATCGTGAGGGTTGGCAGGTCTGCAACGTCCCTGCTGTGGTTTTGGATAACTTTAACTGACATTTCAAATAAAGGGCAATATCCCTGCTGTGGTTTTGGACAATTTTAAATGGCATTCCAAATAAAGGACAATATCCAAGCTGTGGTTTTGGATAATTTTAACTGGATTCCAAATAAAGGGCAATATCCGTACTGTGGTTTTGGACAATTTTAACTTCCAAATAAAGAACAATATTCCCGCATGGTTTTGGACAATTTTCACTGACATTCCAAATAAAGGGCAATATCCCTGTTATGGTTTTGGACAATTTTAACTGGTGTTCCAAATAAAGGACAATATCCCTACTGTGGTTCTGGATAACTTTAACTGGCATTCCAAATAAAGGACAATATCCCTGCAATCGTTTTTGATGTACCTGCCAGGATTATTAGATCACACATTTGACACTTGCAATTTAAATACAATGTCTTGCCTCCAAATGAAAATCCTGTGACAATATTCATTAAATTTTGATGTACAATGTAAACATATATATAAAATGCCAGTGCTGCCGAGGTTACCATAACTCTGCAAAATCCTGGTTATACTTATGGTGAGGACAGCTAAGGTCAAAATGCATACACATTTTCAGCCGAGGGGCAAGTGCCATGATATTTTGTCATTGATTTTAACCAAATAAAATTTCTTACTGTATTCTAGAACCACTTTTCAACTTGTTTCAAGCAAGTTTATTTTCAACTGGGCAGGGAGGATCAATTTTGAGCCTTCTATTTTCAGCTGTCCCTGCTATGCATTTAACCTTAGCTATAAAGTCCACACAATCAGTATAGTTAGGGACTTAAAGATAACCTCAGCTAATGAAATGATGCCAACACTAAATATGCCAATAAAGTTGTTCCTTTGTCTAACTTCCTGTCACCTGCAAGAAAATCAGCAAAGTTAAAACAAGAGATGAAAACAGCTAAAACTGTAACTTACTTGAGTATCCACGGACTTATGAACTGCAATATATCGTAGACAAGTTTGAAGAATGCTGCAATGAGTAACTGAAACCAGTAGGTTTTAACCATTGACAGAAAAAGTCGAGGTTCACTCTTTGGATAAAGTTGTCCATCTTGACTTCTTGTTTTCAGTTCAAGTTCATTTCCATTCACTGCTATATCAAGCACTGGCGACTGTTTCCTGAAAACAAAGTAGCTGGCAATAATTATCCCTGTAAATGCAAAAATGAAATTTCATGTACTGCTGTAAAGTGTTCATCCAGCCTGTCCAGAGATGCTGCCAGGATTTGATATGAAATGGAATTTCCTCCAGCCCCCCTGCCCCCATAACCAAAAGGTAAAAGGAACTACAAAAAAAGTGGTGAGAATACATTACTTAAATATCCATCTCTGTTTCTTCCTGGCCCACTCAGTTTGCTCTCTATTCAAATTAAAATCTTCTGAAGATGCCCCCTCTTGTATCAGCATTAATCTGTTGATTGTTTCTGAACTTAAAATGTTCCATATCTGTGCATGAATAGAGCGCAGTGCTGAGAACCCCCATTTCAATCCGTTGTCTGACAGGATTATATGCTTCAGAAAGTAGGAAAACTGTTCTTTATGCTCGTTTTTTAGAATCTGCCACATCTTATTGTACTGCATCATGGATATCTCCATTCCAAGAGTCATGTGATTTGGTGAATTGGAATGTTCTGTAAGAGTTGACACCTTAAAATTCAAATGCAGGTTTCAGACATGAAAGGGTTATTTTTCCTAAAACTTTTTTAAATATTACACAACAAATCCTATATACTCACTTACAACTCAACTTTTTGACTGAAAATTTCACTCATGCAGAATAAGCATCATCTTATAAGCACAACATACAAAAAAATCAATAACCTATTAGTAATATTGAAACTTGAAATGTTTGCAGTACACAAAAATACACATTACTTGTATCTACAGTTATTTGGATTTTAAAATATTATGGCTAAATTAAATACTACCCACCACAAAGTGAAGTGTCTGTCAATACTGTTTAACGTGGATATTTACTAGCATGTATATTGCTTCCATTTTTGTGCAAGTTCTAACAACCTGTCTTTCAATATTTGTTTTGTTGCATAAATACAGTGTTAGATGAAATAACAGTTTTAAGTTGTATTTTTTCTTTCTATACATTAGATTTTAATTCCCATCTGATATTTTCCACATTTTCTGACAGTGAATGTGACTGAACAAGCCCTTGGCTTACTGAAGCAGGATTCACTTGTTTTCAAGTTGACAATCCTTTTGATCGAGCTGCAAATTTAGTAAATGTACTTGTTCAATGTCTAGTACAGTTCTACATCTTTTAGTGAATGTTGGCCTTAATACCTTTCAGCTTGCAAAGGCAAAACCCTCTTTACTTTCCCATGTGACAACCCTTTGATCGAGCTGTGAGTTTGCCAAGTAACAGAGGGTGGTTATCTGAACTTCCTATGATCATGCTGCACAAGTGAAACGTCTTCTTACAGACAGAGCCCAAGCACAGTCTACACATAAGCACTCGCAGATGACAGTAAAGCCAAGGAAACGGAGTCACTCAATATTTACTATCACTAGGCCACAATCTACTAGATGACGATGGAAGATTTCTGAGCTTTATCAGAAAATAAGGATGAATTCTTGGACTTTGATGATGTTAGATAGTGACATTAAAAGGATACCGTGAATTTTAAAAAATGCAGACTTAACTATCATTTCTTATCTCTAAGATGTGTGGAATTAACATTTTATCAACTATTGTGAATTGTATCATTCTGTAATATATTATACCATATATAATTGTATTGTGACCTATAACTGAATGCATGGACTTATCATATAAATGGATTTAAAATGTCAAGCAATACAGATTTTATTGGATGTAATTAGGACAAATCGTAAATTGTAAATTTATTTGTGGTATGTTCCACTCAATAACAGAATTGTATTTTATGTTGGTTCTGTCATTTTCTTCATATCTATCTATCTAGGCTTGCTTATATTTCCAAAGTGCAACAGTGACTCACTGATGACAAGTCACCCCTTCATAGGGATTTGACTTGCAAAATACATATCAGCTTAAAGGAGGGTCAAAGAGAAATTGGTCTGTTGTAGCCCTAAAAATAGAATGTGTGTGTGTGACATATACTCAAACTGACTCATGGAATGTGTGTGTGTGACTCATAAGTGAGTATATATGGTACTTCCTGGCTTGGGGTTGTGTTGTAACCATTTCTAATCTAACAGACAATATTTCTGAAACTTTGCATCAAGAACTGATGTTATTTAATTATATGGAAAGAACAGTGCATCATCACAATTTCACATACTAGTACATCAACACACTTTCCATCTGCAACAGTTTAAATGGCAGAAAGTGTCCTTCAGCACCATCCTTAATCTGAGATACAGCATTGATATTGGTGGGGAGGGGGTACACAGATGGAATCTGAAATACAGCACTGGTATGGGGCAGGGAGAGAAGTGGAATCTGTTTTTAAATTTACATTCCCATCATTTTCCCGTTTTCACAACATTCCCATCTAGACCACAATCAAGTGAGGAACTTCATCTTATATGTCTTTCTTTCTGCTGGCATGAAGCATTTAGAATCGTTATCGTCAAACTAGGATAAGAATGCACCAGAGGAACTCTTCCAAAATCTATTCCTAATATGTTCACTTATTGTGTTCAAGAACAATTCAAGCATCTGCATCGCACAAAAGACCACTTGGAAGGGGTATGAACTTTGTTACTTAAATTCATGAACTAAACCAGTGACTCTAAAATTCTGGCTTGATGCAGAAAATTATCATGCCTTGTGAAAGTGTTTGACAAAAACAGTTCACAAATATGACCTTTTGACCATTCATAGGGGCAGAATTAACAAAGCCTCTCCATTTGCGAATCATTGTAATGTAGGTAATTCAGGTCATCAATTGGGTTAACTCCCCCTGATTGTGTTTTGGAAAAGAAATCACATACAGAAGCATAGACAAGCAGATCAGCTGGTTCATACACAAAGCTCCCCATGTGATTGTTGTACAAGTAGATGGACTGGATGAAAATAGAAAGTTCCAAATGTAATTACTGTACAAGTAGATGGATTGATTGACAGACAGAAAGTTCACCATGTGACTGCTATACAAGATTAATTGACTGACATAAAGTTCCAAATGTGATTACTGTACAAGTAGATGGATTGATTCACAGAAAGTTCTACCTGTGATTGCTATACAAGATGGACTGATTGACAGAAAGTTCCACCTGCGATTACTGTACAAGTAGATGGATTGATTGACAGACAGAAAGTTCCGAATGTGATTACTGTACACGTAGATGGGTTGATTGACAGACAGAAAGTTTCAAATATGATTACTGTACAAGTAGATGGATTGATTGCCAGACAGAAAGCTCTACATGTGATTACTGTACAAGTAGATCAATTGACAGACAGAAAGTTCCACATGTGACTGCTGTACAAGTAGATCGATTGATTGCCAGACAGAAAGTTCTACCTGTGGTTGCTATACAAGATTGATTGACAGACAGAAAGTTTCACATATGATTACTGTACAAGTAGATCTATTGATTGACAGAAAGTTCCACATGTGATTGCTGTACAAGATGGATTGATTGACAGAAAGTTCTACATGTGATTACTGTACAAGTAGATGTACTGAATGACAGACAGAAAGTTCCACATGTGATTACCATACAAGTAGATGGACTGAACTAGAGACAGAAAGTTCCACATATGACTACTGTACAAGTAGATCTATTGTTTGACAGAAAGTTCCACATATGACTACTGTACAAGAAGATGGATATAATTATACATTTAGGGAAAATAATATTTGTTCATCAACCTACTATAAAACAAAGCTATTCTGCATAAAAAATAGTTTTTCTTGGAGCCAAAATGTCTCTGACATTTGAGGGTTCTTCTTACCCATAAGTCAATAGACTTCTTCAATAATTTAAGTGCCAGCCCTCCTCAAAGTTTTGGTCAAGGTATATTAAAGTTGTTATGCAAGCAACATTTTTCTTCTTTCAGTCCAAGTGACCTTTGACATTATGATCCCAAACTCAACAGGCATCTTTCTTTTCCAATGTGTAGGTTATCCACAAACATTTGGTGCAGTTACAAATTTATGTCAGTGACCTTGACCTCAAACCAAAATTTAAAGGTTCTCCCTTACCCCATATGTAAACCATACATTTGAGTCACTATGTGGGAACACAACTTGGAACAGTAAGACATCATATACAGATCACCCTGTGGTAGATCTATAATAACCTACCTATATTTAAGTAAGTACTTGGAAATTTAAATAATATAATAACAGACCACCAACATAAAATTATGATTTCTGTTATCTCATACTTTATTTCCTTTGTTTTCTTAAGTTCTTCTGCAAATAAAACAGTTGAAAGTGTAATGGCTTCCAAAATGGGTAATTTCTGCTGGTACTATAACTACTATACCAGACCAAAAACTGAAAACGGTACAACTTTTTAAATTTAGGTACTAAAGAAACATTTGTCTGAGAGTTTCATCTACATAAACAATAGATGCTAATATGTCAGGGTGTTTTCTCTACATAAACAACAGAATGATGCTAATTTGTCTGAAAGATTTCTCTACATAAACAACAGATGCTAATTTGTCGGAGAGTTTTCTCTACATAAACAATAGATAATAATTTATCAGTGTTTTCCCTACATAAATAATAGATGCTAATTTGCGAGTTTTCTCTATATATACATAAGATGCTAATTCGTTAGAGAGTCTTGTGCACTTTGAAATAAATTTCACTAAAATAGGTGAAAGAATCAATTCATTCTTGCAGATTTTAAGTCAACTATCTATTAAATGGGTATCAGGGTTCATTTACAGTTAACCTTCAATGGATTGGTGCTCCATGCGAGACGAGTTCCAGGTACTGTCCTCAGCCATGTCCTACCATGGAAACAGGGTATATCTGTCATACCATGGAAACAGGGTATATCTGTCATACCATGGAAACAGGGTATATCTGTCATACCATGGAAACAGGGTATATCTGTCATACCATGGAAACAGAGTATATATGTCATACCATGGAAACAGGGTATATCTGTCATACCATGGAAACAGGGTATATCTGTCATACCATGGAAACAGGGTATATCTGTCATACCATGGAAACCGGGTATATCTGTCATACCATGGAAACAGGGTATATCTGTAGGCGCAAAACTTTTTATTGTTTTACAACTGTCAACGAAACATACTTTTACCCTGCTCATTCTGATACATACTTTTACCCTGCTCATTCTGATACATACTTTTACCCTGCTCATTCTGATACATACTTTTACTCTGCTCATTCTGATACATACTTTTACCCTGCTCATTCTGATACATACTTTTACTCTGCTCATTCTGATACATACTTTTACCCTGCTTGTTCTGATACATACTTTTACCCTGCTCATTCTGATACATACTTTTTCCACTTTTGAAACTCCTTGTGCCAATGCTTCTCAAACCTGGGAACAACACTTGCACTTTTATCCTCCTCATTCAAGTCAAACAAGTCGTCCATGGTCAGATCTCTTTTGTAACCTTGGATTAATGTTCTGAAACACACAGACAGCTAATCACATATTAAAAGAAATGATACACCTGCTAATTTAGCTAAATAATGTGGGGTTAAATGAAGAACAAACATAAAAACATTAATGGAATGTGTGAAACTAGCACACATTCTGTTAAAAACTTTTTTTTAAAAATCAAAGTCCATAAATATACTGAATATCGCTTTGCTTCAGAATTCATTCCTATAAAAAAGTGTAACTCTTAATAAGCCCAGAATCATAAGTTCAGAAATATTGATCCTCAAATAATTTTAAGTCTGTGAGATAAGAAACATTTTCAGAAATTTATATAAAATATTATAGATAATGCAGAAGTCCAAAGCTGCCAACCCCCAAGTACCAAAATACTGATTGCTTATGACAAAAATACTGATTTTCAGGACCAAATACTGATTTTTAAAAATTTTAATGCATATGTAACTACTTACAACATATACAACCATCAGTAAGGTAGGACAGTGCCTTACATAATTATTTAATGTCAAAGATGCATGTGTTGCACACTTGCACCTTCTGGATGGACACCCTGTTCCATTCGGGTGCCCATTCAGAAGGTGCAAGAGTGCAACACACTCAGACACAGGCTGTTTATAGCAGCCTTTTCCACACCTTGTTTATTTTTTTCAATTATTATCGATTCCAATGTACCAACTTTCATTGGTAATCTCAAATCTGTGTGATTTTCTTACTGAACTGTTTTCATTCTAGCATACAAGAAATCCTTTGCGATTTTACTGTCTGGAAAACGCATGCAAAATAAATCACCAGCAACACTAGTAACTGAAAGAGGAAGGTTCATTTCTAAAAGAAATTTAACAAACCGAATTTCGACCGAATTACATCAAGGTTCTCTCTGGTATTTATATACATCCAAGTTCAGGCTGAGTTGTCTATGACAAAGCAGCAAGCTGATGTTTGTTAGCTTTTTTGTGCTCTTGTATTTCATGTGCGCCTCCATGCCCAATAGCGAAACCACATTACATAATTTCCAAAATGTAAAGTCTTCTCCTTTACTAGATGATTTCACAAATCTAAACAAGACGGCACAATTGTCCTTCCAGTTCTGTTTTCTTGTCTTTTCTGGTGAAAATTCTGAATATTCTGCTTTCCTATTCAACATGATTAGAAGTTGAATATTACGAAGATGAGATACAGTGGTAGCGGTAACTGTTTGTGAAATCCAATATCACGGATAGACAGGCATGGTAGCCTCGATTTCGAAGGAACAAATCATATTGTAGAACTGTATTACTACATACATGCGATACATTTCTATTAGAATGGAACCGGGTGCCCATTCTAAACTGAAAATTGCAAGGAAATTTTTTATTATATTTTTAAATTAAAAAACGTATTTTTTGCACAAAAAAAACGTACACCCGTATTCAAGTCCAAAATACGGGACAAATACGGAAAAAAACGGGACAGTTGGCAGCTATGGAAGTCATCTACCTGAAAAAATTATGTAAAATATTATAGATAATGTAGAAGTCATCAACCAACCTAGAGAAATTATATAAAATATTATCAATAATGCAGTAGTCTTACTGACCTGGAGAACCACCAGAATGTAATTCTTGATAAAAATGATGCACCTCCTTCAGGGCAGGGTTTCTAAAAGAGAAAACAAACAACACGTGTTACAGAGACCTTTAAATATTTTATCATGTTTATCTTCTTAACAGTGAAAGCACAGGAACAAGATATATATATATATATATATATATATATATATATATATACACACACACATATGCAATTACCTGGGGTTGAGTAATGTTGTATCATGACAGCCCTCCAAACCCAGTCTGACCTTTAAAGTCATGCAAACCTTAATGTGACAAGTGGCAGGGAAAAACCTGAGGAACCTGAAACAATGGCTATTATTTAGAGTTACTCTAGTGATAGATTTACTTATTAACAGCATATTTTTCCAACACTTTTTAATCTGGTAGCAAAATAGACACCAAGTTCCAAAGTTTCAAAGTAAGACCCACTCTGCCTCTGCCATTCAAAACTTCCTGACATCAACTGTATTGTTGTCATTCACTCATTTAGATGGCACTCATACTACAGTAGTCCCCCTCTTGAACAGCCCCCCCTGACCACCCACCACCTGCTTCTTACGGCCAGAATCCCTTGGCACCTACGAGTTTGTATTCAAAAGTACCCCTCAAGAACGGCCACCCCTCTAACGTGACCAGCATATTAGTACAAAAATGTAAAATGTTCCACTCACAAGCAGCCACTTTTTATTTCAAATTTATCCAGAACCAATAATTAATTCATATTGTGACGTAACATAAGTAATCAGATTATCTCTTTCATCGATATGTGTCTCCCAACGTCAAGTTTCTGTTACTGAAAGAAGTGTTCACTAAAGTACATGTAACACTAAGATTAATATTATATCATTGTCTATAAAAGCCAATGTATACAGGCAATGGGCTCAACAATGTTATGATAGAGTTTTGGGCTTGACACATTTGCCTAGTTCTTCTCTTTGATGATTACAACCGGGTGTAATTGTCAAGATCATAATGGGGTCAGCATAGGCTAAAATTAGATTTTGTGCATTAGCACACACACAGAGAAATTAACCTTGAACAAAACAGGGTACCAGACAAAGACCGAAAAATCAAGTGACAACACATTTATCACTTCCTTTATGAAGAAGGCATTTCATCCACTCTACAAAAGTTTCGTCTGCATAATTAACGCATACAGTTAGCAACATCAGAATAAATCATTACCAAACATTAACATGTCATCACGTAAACGGAGACGATTATTTTAGAAAAAAAAGTCGGTTATTCTACTCGATGACATTGGGTGAGGTGGGGAGGGGGACTTGCCAAACAATTTTATGTAGGAAAGACTCGAATAAAACAATTTTATGTTGAAAAGACTCAAATAAACAAAGTAGTAACCAATAAGAATGTTATTCAGCTGCAGTGGGAAAATGGAGCAAATGGAAAGAGAATTATGTATGTACCAACATTTAAATGACGTTTTTGAATGGTTTTGCAATGTGCATGACAACAACACCTGCTCACATATCACGATTACATCGAGAATAATAACTGTTAATGTATATTCAGTTGAAATAAGTCTATTATTATAACAAGAAGAACCATTTAATAATTAATGTTACTTTTAAATGAAGATATTAAATGAAGATATTAAATGCTTTGAAGTATGTAGCTTTCTTACTACGTACATTACATATACTTCTCACAAAAAATTAGTCCCACTCTGGAAAGGCCACCCGTTTTATAAGGCCACTTTCCCGGTGCAGAAGGGGTGGCCGTATAAGAGGGGGACCACTGTACTTCTAAGCAAATGTGACAATGAATTACATACACAATTAACATGTGACAATGAACTGCATACACAATCAACTAATCCATGTCTTATTGATGCTTTTCAAACAATGAATTGCATGCACAATCAACTGATCCATGTCTTATTTATGCTTTTAAACAATGAATTGCATACACAATCAACTGATCCATGTCTTATTGATGCATTTCAAACAATAAACTGCATACACAATCAACTGATTCTTGTCTTATTGATGCTATTCAAACAATGAAATGCATAGGTGGCGCTCTACAGTTTCTTATTTTTGCATAGGGTTAAAATTTTAAAGAAAAAGAACTTCCCCGGGTTTCCTCACCAGTTATACTGGCTATTTAAAACAAGACCTTGTATATCTTAGGTACTGTTCAAAGAACCTTTAATTCCCTTTATTTTGGTGTATGATTGATGTGTGTAATATGGGTTATAGAGTATACAGCTTGGCCTTACTCCAGATGTGCACCTTTCAAAAAAGTGCTAGTTCCACCTGGTCATTTTCACTTCCTGAACTTTAGTGGTAAATTGTAAAAAAAAAAAAAAGAGCTGATAACTTTTTTTACATTTTATATATTTGGTAATTCATTCATTGCACTTTCAGAAGCTGGTATTGTCTAGTCTGGCAAAATTCATTTTCCCTATTTTAATAGGTGCTAAGGATGGTGTACTTTAGACAAATTCAGGCTGATTTTTGGAGCACAAGAGAGCAGTCAATTTAGTTAGCAGTGTGCTAAGATCATTTACAATTTCCAAAAGTACAATATCCAAAGAAATGTCAGCCACATTATATCAAAGTAGCATAGAGGTATGCCAACATTCTCTCCACTGTGCATGTTTTAAATGCAAACAGCTTCACCTTACATACGTCACTCTCTCAAAAGTACATAATAACTGGTGAGCGCCCCTTTAAAGAGCACATAGGTATCATTATTGTATGATTTAATTTTGATTGTATGACTGAAATATTTAAGTCGCAAGCATCAAAACAGTCCTATTGAATAATTCTCCTGTATTTTCCCCCTCAGAACAGTATTTATTAGTGTCAGAGTCTCAAACAGGTACAGCCTCCCCCTCCCTTATGATATAAAGTGAGCTATTTTAAAAATGCGCATTGCATTTTGTCAACACCGCAACCAGTGTTATGCTGAAAGACAGGAACATGAAACTAGCCATAATTATTCCTGAGATGTCAACAATAAATTTTACAGTTTGAAAAGGGATGGAACAGGTGAGGTTCATAAAGGTCAAAGGT
This sequence comes from Megalonaias nervosa, assembly GCA_016617855.1. Taxonomy (NCBI): domain Eukaryota; kingdom Metazoa; phylum Mollusca; class Bivalvia; order Unionida; family Unionidae; genus Megalonaias; species Megalonaias nervosa. Next base: position 59,944 of record JAECUM010011507.1, on the reverse strand, counting down.
CAAAGGTCAAAGTGTAAAATATTAGCTTATTGTTTAATTTGGAAGAAAGCAAATTTGCTTTGTCATCATTTATTTTTTAATTTCATTGCAAATAAATGAAAAGAAACATTTTCACTATATATTTCTTTTACTTAATGCAACAGTTTTAAATTTAAGTTGACTTTATTCCTATATTCTAAGCCTTCTAATTTCCCCATAATTAAGGTCACTACTCACACAAACATGCTTCATGGCAAATTATGTAAGCAAGAGCAAAATAAGCATAATTAGCTTATTTTCATGCATAAAATCAATGTTGATATACCATTTTATTCAGAACGTCATACATAATAATATGAAAATAAGAAAAACAATTGCATAAATTTTTATATTTGTGGCGCTCTACAGTTTCGTATTTTGCATAGGGTTAGAATCTTAAAGAAAAAGAACTTCCCCGGGTTTCCTCACCAGTTATACTGGCTATTTAAAAAAGACCTTGTATATCTTAGGTATTGTTCAAAGAACCTTTAATTCCCTTAATTTGGTGTTATGATTGATGGGTGTAATATGGGTTATAGAGTACACAGCTTGGCCTTACTCCAGATGTGCACCTTTCAAAAAAGTGCTAGCTCCACTTGGTCATTTTCACTTCCTGAACTTTAGAGGTAAATTGTAAAAAAAAGAGCTGATAACTTTTTTTACATTTTATATATTTGGTAATTCATTCATTGCACTTTCAGAAGCTGGTATTGTCTAGTCTGGCAAAATTCATTTTCCCTATTTTAATAGGTGCTAAGGATGGTGTACTTTAGACAAATTCAGGCCGATTTTTGGAGCACAAGGGAGCAGTCATTTTAGTTAACAGTGTGCTAAGATCATTTACAATTTCTAAAAGTACAATATCCAAAGAAATGTCAGCCACTTTCCATCAAAGTAGCACAGAGGTATGCCAACATTCTCTCCACTGTACATGTTTTAAATGCAAACAACTTCACCTTACATACGTCACTCTCTCAAAAGTACATAATAACTGGTGAGTGCGCCCAACTGATCCATGTCTTATTGATGCTTTTCAAACAATGAAATGCATATAGTCAACTGATTCATATTTTATTGATGCATTTTAAACAATATTATTTTTCATTCATACAAGCTTCCTGTCATAATCATTCTGAAGAATTATTGAAATAATAGATCAACTTTTATTTTGATGCAAACATTGGCAATTTTAACTTTTAATATCATTTGAAGAAAGAAAATATCTTTTTGATCAGTACAATCTAAACCTTGTGTCATTAGTTTGTTTCAAAATACCTGATAGCAAAGTTTTTCTACTGGATTTTTCACAAGGCAGCAAATGTGAAAATTACTGCTGTGTATTCTGAACTTTGCTAAAGCTGTATTCTCCTGCCATATTCATTGTGGAAGCAGTCAAAATTGATAATTCAGTGAAATGCTATTTACTTACCTTGCCTTGAGGGGCTTGGACACCACTAGGTGGCTTGTCTACCAGCGCTGATAAAACAAGCTGAACCAAAACAAGTGGAAAGAAGGCAAAGAATGTTGTTGATCTAAAGATATCTTTAATGCTACCCTGCAAGAAGAAAATAAGAACTTTGTAAATTATGTTGTACATCAGCACAATACTGACTAAAGTATTCCAAATAAAATAAAGTTCTAAAAATAAGATAAACAAGAGACCCTTGAAGGGTCTGATACTCCACTGGCTGAAAAGAATTTCCAGGAATTCTAGATAGGACCATTTCTTCCTTTTAACTATTAAGTGTAGAAACCATCTCTGATAATCTTCAGTCATTGTAAGATTATCAAATTAGCTAATGTAGTGTACAAACTGACAACCATATTGTCATTATGTTTATTTAGAACTAAGTAGATATCATTAGAAGTCTTTTGGTGAAAACCCCATGTCAAGATCTCCATCCATTTCAGGAAAGTATTGACAAGATTTTCAAGCTGGCCATTGTGGCAGCCATGTTAGATGTACCATAGGCACCATTTTCATTTAGGACCAACTAGGCATTGTAAGAAGTCTTTTGGTGAAAACCCCAAGGAAGATATGGACATCATTTTTAAGATGGCCTACATGGTGGCCATATTGAGGGTCAGTTTGCATCATTTTTATTTAGGGCCACCTGGACACCATAAAAACTCTTGTGGTGAAAACACTATGGCAAAATGTATTTCCATTTAGGAGGGTTAGCAAGAACAAGATTTTCAAGACAGCTGTTATTGTGGTTATGTTGGACATCAGAGTCAGTGTTTCCCTTTACGCACGCTGGAGAAAATTGACGCACACAATTTTTTGCCGTGCGTTTTTTTGACACAAAGGATTTGCAAAATGCAATCAGGATTTATTTAATATCCAATGCGTTGGATTAGGGATGGCATCATGTATACTTCGATCATAGGCATAGTCTGGTTCCCTGTTTCGTATGCTCCCTTCGTTGCACTCTGCTATACGGAGCATACGAAGCAGAGAACCAGACTAGTATAGGCAATGTTATGACAGAGTAGCTTCCCCATATCTCACGAGCTCTCACGTGATTCCATCGAGCTCAGCAAGATGTCGTCCAGATGTTTAACCTAAATGCTTGTTGCACTAAAATGTGATCTCCAGATTAAAATGGCGTGCACCAAGACTCATTAGCGAAGAAAGTGAAAGAAGCAGAACATGAAAGAGTAACTGTGGATCTGACTTTAATGAAAAATGGAGAAAATAATTCCCTTGACTGGAATACGGCACATCCATTGGGATTACCGGTGTGACTTTTGATTTCGTGATTGCGAAGACTGCACAAGTGAATAATCCTTTCATGACAGCGTTTAAGAATTTTAAAAAATCTGCCGTTGTTCACCACAAGATATCTTTTGAACACATTACCACCCAAGACATTCTTTCAGAACAAAGAAATAAGTAAACTTGTAGAAACAAATCCATTATTTGGATTACAAATTCAGGGGGTCGTTGCAGATTTTGTTAACTCTGCTGCAACGAAAGAAAGATCTAAAAGCTCAAGTGTAACTTATTAAAGAGAAGATGAATCATTAGCCTCTTTGATTTTTGGATAAATGTGTTTTAGGACAAAGTACAATGAAACCAATGATAGTACACATTTTATGACAGGCAGTAAATTAACTGTCATTTGGTTAAAAAGATTTATTTGGATTTTTGTATTGGCTTATATGTAATGTGTTGGTCTATAATATTGCTACAAAATGATTATAAGGAGACTGTTAAAAGTACAACTTTAAACTAAAAGGAAAATGAACTAATAAAATTATGCTTTGAATGGATAATGCATTTGTGTGTTAATTTGTGTGTGTTGGTTTATTTGTATTCTAGAGACATAGAGAGAGTATTTTGTGCAAGTTGCAATATCCTATTTCAGCTGAAAAAGTATGGATCAGATGAAAATCTGTCAGTACATTTCTGACCCCCACATTTTTTATTTGACCCCCAGTTCTGACACAAGGTTTTTTTTTGACCCTCAGTTTTACACCCCTGGGGGATACACTGAGAGTGGCACCATTTTAATTTAAGACCAACAAAACATCATAAGAAGTATTCCAGCGAAAACCCAATTTGATATGACTCTCCATTTTGATAGAGTAATGATAACAAGATTTTCAAGATGATTGCCATGGTGGCCATATTGGATATCAGATTGGCACTAATTTTATTTAGGACCGACTAGACACTGGTGAAAGCACAATGTCAAAATGACCAGCTAAATGGGAGAAATAGCAATAACAAGCTTGTCATGACAGCCAATGTGGCAGCAAATATTTGAGGTCAGATTGGCACCATTTTTATTTTGGACCAACTAGACGTCATAGGAAGTCATTCTGTGAAAATCTTATGCTGATATGACCATTCATTTGAAAGAAGTAGTGATAACAAGATTTTGAAAATGGCAAACATGATGGCTATACTGGATGTTTGGGCAACATCATTTTCATTCTGGACCAACATCATAAGAAATCTTTAAATGAAAATTCCATGTTGATATGACCATCCAAGATGGCTGCTGTAGAGACCATACTGGACATCAGATCAGCAACATTTTCATTTAGGACCAACTAGATATCATAAGAGTCTTTCAGTGAAAACTATATGCTGATATAACAGTTTGTTCAAGAGAAGTACTGTTAACAAGATTTTCAAAATGGTCAATGTGATGACCATACTGGATATCTGAGCGACACCATTTTCATTTAGGACCAACAAAGTTTCATGATGATCCACAGAAAACTGTGAGAATAGTTGCATTCACAAGATTCTATCTTACATTACATCCAGCTCCAATGAAAAGGGCATTAACTCTAACAAAAATTTTGGGAGCAATGAGATTTGTTGATATGTGCATATTAAGATGATGCCCATAATATGTACCAAGTTTCAGAGTGCTATATAAACAAGAGGCCCAAGTGGGCATGATACTGCTCACATGATTAACATCACTTTGTAGGATTATTACACAGTGCAAGAATACAACCTATGTCAACTATGTCCCAGACTTTATATTATGTAGAATTTAACTATTTTTATTGATGTCGATAACAAGTCATTTCCAAAGATAAAGATATAATTAATATGCATTGTCTGTTGCTCAAAGTTATCCAAGAGCTTTAAAAGTGAAGTTTACAGATGAAGCTTTAATTTGTGATCTGCACTGTCACATGACACACAAATTGAACATGTAATTCAAAGGTTGGTTTTTTTTTTAAGGCCATGGGTTTCTTTACTCTTGTGAATTAAATCTGGAAGTGTTTTAGAAAAAAGCACACTGGAGTATTTTTTAAAAATTAAAAGCTAAAAATACAAAATATAAATTTCAAATAATTGAGTCCTGAATATATGAAATGCCAACAAATAATGCATAATACATATGAAAACATAGAGAACAAATGTTTCAGACACACTGGCAATATTAACAAAATTGTCAAACTCATGAACCATCAAACTTATTTCCAAATATTTAACAATTTTAAATGTGGTAAATTTGTTAGAAATAATTCCCTACAGATATATAACTTAAAAATGGATTCACAAGAAATATCTTCTTAATGTGTCAAGGAATTCAGATCCTTAATTACAACGTGCCATAAAATTTATGTCTGCCTGCAATTATAAATGTACACCAACAAAATATTTATTTAATGCTTTTTATCATAAACTACAAATTATAGATTAAAATCCCTATCATTTATTAATCTGATAATATTTAATAATTGTTCTACTGACATTTATGTATCTTGTATTCTGAATCTTTTGTAATTTTATCCGGTTTGCATATTTTTGCAAAGAGAAGAATTATGTACAATTCTAGAGATTCTTAGTAGTCAATATCATGGGTTACTTCCCTTGCTTCATGCTTACATGAGTTGAGAGAGAGAGATAGAGAGCAGACAAGCAGGTGCAATAGAAAAAAAATTTATTACATAGCATACAAATTTATAACTATCACTAACAGTGCTGAAAGTGTATTAACATATGCAAATCTTGCTCATTATGACACACACGTTATCTTGATGATATCAGTCTGAAATTGTCTCTGAAGTGTTCAGAAGCTCAGCGAATCTGATATAAGGTCACCTCATCAATATGCACTCATCTGGCTCATAAATGTACCTAAAATGTTGATTGTTTAAGTCTATTTACCAGATTTACTCAAAATCAGATCAGAAATAGTCCTTAAAAACATTGGAGTAGTATGTGTGGATCTCACTCATTAGTATGTCAGGATCTCACTCATTAGTATGTGTGGATTACATACTAATTACTGAACTCATCCAAGAGTTTTATCATATAAACCTATATTCCAAGTTTGATCAATGTCAGATTTTAAAAAAATGACATCCAGAGTGGTAATAAGCAATGGTGATGCGAGGCAATACTTGGCCTCATGGCTAGGTGAGATATAAACTGTACAACTAGTTGCATTTACTATAAATTTGTATAATAAATTCAGCTATAATGTAAAATCTGCTGGAGGACAGTAATTTGTTGACATGCATATCTTTAAATGAATACCGTAATGTGTATGAAGTTTCATGTCAATTTGTTCAAAAATTGGTTTCATTCACAAAGTTATGTCAAAGACTACATTCAGATTCAAGCCAAACAGGCCATAACTCATGTTATACTTGTCTATACACAATACTTCAGGTGATGACAATAATATTTACCAAGTTTCATGGCATAAATCAAAAACTGTAGGACTAGTTGTGCTAATGAGATTGTGTGATGCGCTGTATTAGGCTACAAGATAAATGGGGGCAATTACTCTAACAAACACTACAGGAACAGTGTGATTTGTCAATAGATGCATGTCACAGAATAAGACAAGAAATAACTTGGTTTCGCTTTAGAACGATTTGATCATTGTACATGTGTACAACGTTACCTAGGGTGCATAATTGTTTTTCTAGTTAAGTGACTGAACTAGCATGTATCTCGTCGCAGATCGCTTGCGGTGAGAGACACAAAAAGGGCGGTATACACAGGTATTTTACCCTTACTAATACTCATCCTCCTGTAGATTTAAGGCAAGTTTCTATTCTAATCGACACATTGGTCTTTTGGGATCTTGTCAAGGAGCGTATGCTCTCCATTTCATTCTACAACCATAGAGGTGTTACATTTTATTTTATTTGCAAATATGTGGAGCATATTCAGTTTTAATGATGTAACGTGAAATATTGCCTTTATCACTACGCGGATTTGAAACGTTATGAACTTTTGAACTGTTACAGGTTGCTATTAAGAGTTTAATTTAGTAGCATGTTTCTATAGATTTTAATTCCGTACCTGTTATTATGACCAGTCTGGTTTTATTTTAGCTCTGTGCGTGCAGATGTATCAGGCTGTTGTCTGGCTGTCTGTCAGTATGGGGATGGAAGCATGCGTGACCATCAAGGCCATACAAGAACAGAAGTGCTGATCTGTAAACTTGTGCACATGGTGGATCCATGAAACGGGTGTGTTGCCAATACAAGTGTGGGCTAACACAAGAATTCATGAGAACTGTGTGGTTTGACAATGGACATGTGAACCAGGCCAAAATTTCTCATTTACAAGGTTTACAAGTATTTAAATGAGTCATATGTTGTTATGAATCGTACGTGCTGTACAAATGACTGAGTCATGAGTCATATGTTTGATACAACTGTTATGTTTATTACAATTGATCATGTTTGTTTCAATTGATTATGTTGCGTTTCAATTGAGTACATGGAACATATGTTGTGTTTCAATTGAGTACATTTGAGTACAATTGAGTTACACCTATTTGCATGAGATTATATGAATCTCACCTTTATTACATGAGATTATATGAATCACATCTTGGTTTACTGTGAATCACATCTTGGTTTACTGTATCAAGTGTCTACAATTTTGAATATATGAATCACATTTTTTCCCCATTTGTGAACGTTTGCATGAAGTAATTGAATGAGTCATGTGTTTAGAGCTTGAAAGAATCACACTGAGAATGTCGTAGAGGATATACATATTTTTATTAATTCATTTCATAAACTTCCATTGTTCATAACATTGTGTTTGTGTTGTCATTTAATCCAGGCATCCATTCAGGTCAAATCCTGTTACAGCATCTTTAGATGATGGCCATAATATTTACCAAGTTTTCTGACAAACCTTTAAAATATATGATATTAACAACATTCCCAAATGACAATAACTCACCGTGACCTATTCTGATCCATGGTGAGTAGTGTCCAGCAATATGAATACATCTATTAAGTTTCATTACTTACAACAGTCAGAAAAACTGAGCTAAATGCAAAAACTTAATCACTAAGCAGCAGGTTAGTAGTACCACTGATGATTAATATACCCATCCAGTTTCATGACTGTACATAAAACTGTGTCAGAGAAAATAACTAATGCAAAATCAAAAATGTAATAAATTATGTGAAAACCAGCTCACCATGACTTACTTCTGGCCAAGGTAGGAAGTACTTTGCAAAATGAATAAATCCATTAAGTCTCATGACTGCATATGAAAAGCATCAGAGAAAATGGGCTAAATACAAAAACTTAACAATTGTAGGAACATTAAAAGTAGACACAATGACCTATTTTTGCAATTTGGTCAGTAGTAATCTAAAACATGAATAGTCATTAAGTTTTTCGAATGAACATACAAAAATGTCAAAGAAACCAGAGTCAAAACCTAACGTAAATACCTATTACAACCTAGCAAAAATACCTATTACAACGTAACATAAATACCTATTACAACAAGAAAATCATTGGAAATGTTATCCCTGTGTATTATCTATGTTTTGCCAGTGTCAAATGCAAAACCTAACGTAAATACCTATTACAACAAGAAAATCATTGGAAATGTTATCCCTGTGTATTATCTATGTTTTGCCAGTGTCAAATAAAATCAAGGGGCAACAATTCCAATATTTACCTACTAGCTTGGTAAGTATGATGCAGGAAAATGGCCTTAACATTTTAAATTTTCATTTTTTTAATCTAAAAACTGCATAAAATGTTCACTTGCCCTGCATAAGTTTGGGTTTGGGTACTGACATCCTTTGAAAATATGCCTTCCTGTCCATACATTTTTAAAAATATGTACATATATAAAGTATATTCAAACTACAAAAAAAATGTAATATTACATTTGCATTTGTAACTTGTCCACAACCCATGGTCATACCTCTAATACAGCTCCTCTGATTTGGGATCTGAGGATGACGATGTTGACTATGGTCAACAGCAACCAAAATATGACCTGCAGTCCTGATGTCCTTATACCAGACTTGCGCTCCATGTTAAGAACTGCTACAAACATTATCTGAAAAATTGGAATACACTGATCATCCTCACATCCAAACAAGGTCTGACCAGCATGTCAAGTTATTGAACATCCTTGCAATCAAACAAGAAGGCCAGACCAGCATGTCAAGTCACTGATCATTCTCACATTCAAACAAGAAGGCCTGACCAGTATGTCAAGTCACTGACCATACTCACATTCAAACAAGAAGGGAAGATCAGCATGTCAAGCCATTGATCAAAATACTGCTGTAAAACATGTAGACTTGACCCTAAGGTCAAAAGATGGAGTGAGCATATCATAAAATTTATTGTCTTTGTTTCATAATGATTTATCCCAAGTATGAACAAAATCCATTAAATGGAGAAAAATAAGCAAAATGAAAAACTTGAACCAAATACTTAATGCAAATTTTCCATGACTGTGACCCTGAACCATTATCAAATGAGCAATCTAGCATCTTGACAACACTACAAAGGGTAGTGAAACATTGTTACCCACACAAAGTACTTTAATGTTTTGTCCCTCTTTGTGCTGTTTACAAGCTTTCAAGATAAAATTCATGCGTTCAAAAGGTACAGAATACATTGATTTTACAATCTGCAACAGATAATATTTAGTAAATTATCTTTCTCCATGAATACTTTCACCACTCACATTAACACCTGGAAAATAAACTCCAAGAATACTTTCACCACTCACATTAACATTTGGAAAATATACTCCACTACCACCCAAATCCACCAATCCCTAAAAAACAAAAATTGTCATTCCATCTGTAGATCATATAGACAAAGGGAAGTAACTATTAAAGATCACCTCCCCTTTGTCCCCATTTGGTGTCCTGCCATTACAGTACAGGTCATGTGTATTTTCGAAAGCCCATGCAACACGATGGTGGTGGAGAGAAAAAGTGGAGAAGATTAAGAAAAAAACCTCGCCCATCTCTCCACGTGCTCTGACAGTTTGCATTTAAGTGTAAATTTAGTGTTTTCTTTTTTGATGTTTGTGTTTTTAAACAGAAGCTGCTGCTATTTGGAAAGTCCATACCTCAGAACATTACTTTTCATATTTAAACAGTAGGAAAAAATACACTGTTCAAAAGAAATACCAACAAAGTGAGTCTCTCATCAAGTTAGTGCAGAAGTTTTCTAAATGTAAAAAAAAAAAAAAATATACAAAACTTTACAAATTAATTTCTACTGTTCATATCTATGATGGAAATAAAGATCACTGATTGGCGAAATGGTAAATGAATATGAATTACTCATGATGTATTGGTCTTTCCATGGGTGGTATTCATTGATTGGCTGTTCAAATTTCAATCAGTGGTGAGATGCCATCGGCACACCAGCTGAGGTGCAGTGGTTATTTGTTAGTATTTTATTGCTCTGTTAGAGTGTTATCGCGGAGCGAAAAGTTGATGGATTAAGTCCCCCACGGCATTGCATGAAGTTCTGAAAATACACATGTATATGAATCTTCAAGCTTCAGCATAACCAACCATAATAAGATGCCTGTATTTGCCAGGAAAGGTGGGACGGATTGATAGTAATGTGAATGGGTGAGCATTCATTGAAAAACAATACATTTCCTTTCTCTAGCAAATTAGATTATCTATCATATTAACATTAGGAAAATAGGTCAGATGGATGGCTTGAAACGGTAAAATATTCGATTGATTCAGGAGTTTAAAAACCCCTGTATGCTGACAATCATTGAGTGATAGCTTAAACTAGTAAACATCCAGAATACAGGTGGCCACCTAGGAGGGACAAGGGAAGGTAATCTGTAAGTGTTGCTTCTCTTAGACTACATGGCTTACAAAATGTAAAGACAGTTTTTATCTTTTTGGAAGGGCTGGGTTTAGGAGGCAGTGGGGTTTATTTTCCTAATGTTAATCTGATTGGGACATGTATTCATAGAGGAATTAAATCTACTGTAGCCGCATAATCTTGCAAAAGGAATGTGTTACCATAATGGCAGATGAATTGGAGAAGGAATTCATTCTTCAATGGCTTGAACTCATCAGTATATTCAACCATAAATCAATTATTACCATGTACTGCAAATGTTTCACATATTTCAATAGATTTAAAAGATGAGTGTAAGTAAAACTACTGTGCAAATATACCATGATATGGTACAGCTTCAAATTAAAATCCAAATGTTTTCAACATTAGAGTACTGACCTGACTTGTTTTATGGATCAAATCTGTTCTGATAGTTACAAGATTGTGAATAATTGCTTGCAAACTCTGTTATTGTCTCTATCATTGATTATATTCAGCATTTCATTTTAGCTTTTAATATTATGAGAACAAAATAAAATTACCAAAATATATTCAATTCTATTAATGAGTTTAGGTTTATATCAGCGTATTGGGTATCACCCAAACAAGATATTTTAACACTGATAATAAGTGAATCTGTTAAAAACATACACAAACATCCAAAAACAATAACAACAACAGTGGAAAAGAAATTAAATTATTTTTCTTTTTCCATTGCCTCTGGAGATGTGCTTACCATGGTGATAAGGAGAACAAGTGGTGAGACAAAGTTTACAATAGGTACATCCCCTAATGCGATCTGCTCCAGCACACTCTTGGCTATATCCAGCACTGCAAGCACACCAATAGCTCCCGCAAGAATCTGATCAACATACAAAATAAACAAAACATTTCAGAAAAAAGCTCATGATAACCAGCTGATTTGGGTATTTCACATTCTGACTAAAAACACAAAGAAATCTTTAAATGCATACAAATTATTGCCTAGTCATGGTCACTAAGATGCTTGGTTCATCCAAAAGGCATGACTAACATCTTGATGACAGTTACTCAGTCCCATAGTGCCACTGTTGTATTTAATGTCTTTACAAAATACAAGAAAAACATGTTTCAAACTGAGGAGCAAACTACCCAATATACTAAATTCTTATACGTATAGAGAACTTGGAGAAAAAATATCAAAACAAAAAAAGTCTTCCCTGCATCAAGTTCGATGCTATTTCTGTTAAATCCCAGTCTAATGCTTGAGTTAAATTTTGATCAACTGTTTCCAATGGTAAATGAAAATCAAAGTTTAAGCAGATTATGCAGTTTTAGTGTGTGTATATTACATTCATTACTGTAAAATGAATGAACAAAAGAATTAGATCGGACACTGTGATTGCTGTAATTTTAATATGTGTATATTACACTTCTACCAGTAAGATGAATGAACAAAAGAATTAGATTGGACACTGTGATTGCTGTAATTTTAATATGCGTATATTACACTTCTACCAGTAAGATGAATGGACAGAAGAATTAGATTGGACACTTTGACTCATATCTCTCTATTCTTGTTAGGCATTCAGCTGAAACATGTTCTATGAACATCAGGACTTCTGTATGTTTTTTTTTTATAAGGAAAACATGAACTACTCATGAAAATGAAAAAAGTTACATATACTATCCAATTTCAGTCCTGTTTTTTGTTGTTCTGGGCCTATGAAATTGGGAATTTTTATGCATCATAAATCAAACTGGGAATTCAGATTTTTTTATAACACACTCAATTCATAAAAATAGCACCGGGTCCACACTAGGGGGCACTGCTGATGAAATAGTAATCCTCAAATCTGTCCCTTCACCTGAACAGGACTGAAAGCAAAGTTCACTTCACCATGCATCGATTTAACAACATTACCCACCCACCCACCACCCCACTTTGTTTCAATACCATGCATTAACTCGTAGTAACCTCTACTTTTCTGTCATCTTTCCGTTTAAATTTGAAAGGCAGAAAGTTACGAAAACAAGTCTGATGCATTTTGTCAATTTTGGCGCTAACTTGAATGCCATAAATTATGTTGCTATCTATAGAGTTTCCAACTAAATTTGCCCATTATCCTGGAAAAAAAAATCAAGTGAAAATTGAATTTTTCTTGCCCAATCAGCATTAATTACATGGGTCCAAGACCAGTTCTAATAATCATTTATAGTTGTTAATGGATAGGCATCATTTATGCCAATATTAAATTCCTTCATGGTGGCATCAATTGTTCATGGATAGGCATCATTTATACCAATATTAAATTCCTTCATGGTGGCATTAATTGTTAATGGATAGGCATCATTTATACCAATATTAAATTCCATTGTGGTGGCATTAATTGTTAATGAATAGGTAAAAATTAAACCATTATTAAACTCCTTCATGGTGGCATTAATTGTTAATGGATAGGCATCATTTATACCAATATTAAATTCCTTTATGGTGGCATAAATTGTCAATGGATAGGCATCATTTATACCAATATTAAATTCCTTCATGGTGGTATTAATTGTTAATGGATTGGCATCATTTATACCAATATTAAATTCCTTCATGGTGGAATAAATTGTTAATGGATAGGCATCATTTATACAAATATTAAATTTCTTCATGGTGGAATTAATTTGGCCACGAGTCATGGATTGTCTAATCTTGAGCATGGGAGATTTATAGCACAGCCAACTAAAAAGTCAAACGAGTTATCAGTATTTTGAGTCGGTGTAGTGATTTTTAACTAAATACAGTAACTGTAAAGCAAGCACTGACCAACTCTGTGTGTGTGTGTGTTTGTGTTTGCATGCACATGTGTGTGTCTGCTAAGTTAATGGTATACCTGACCAGTGACATTTATTTTGTAAACAACATACTATATAGCTAATATTTTTTCCAATATTATAGATTAAATATTCAGATCATTCTTAATGGAGGTACACACATTTATTTGAATCTAGGATATCTGTCTTCCACTTGGAAATTCCTAAACTCATTGATAACTTTTAATGTTTTCAGGAGACTGACCTACATTCTGGCTTTATTATTGTGTCATAGCTTTTTATATCAATGTTGTGTATTTGAAAAATTACTCCTTCTTGCCTTAACATCTGAAGCAGAATCAGTCTTATTGATGAGTTCAGTTTCTGATTTGGGTGGATTTATTGTTTCAAATTATTATTCACTGGAATTTCAAAGTGCTCAATAATATTGTTGGGCTAAAACATTTACTTGGGATTATAGCGAATTTAGTCAAGGACATTTTGAATTATAATATTGTGATACATCAAAAGACTGTTAACACATCAACACATTCCATGCCATTGGCACATTAGCAGAACATTTGAGACTAATGATACATCAATACATTTAGTACTGGAATGCATTTCGAATACCACTTGATTTCACTTGTGATAGAACTTTTAGGACTATCTGGGATTCAATTCACAATACTGTAAGTTCTTATTAAATTTTCACTTTATATTCTAGGGAAATAAATTATCTGTTAAATTTTACAAAAACTTGTTAGTTTTCACTCTTTTCTGTTAGCTTCAGATTATACAGTTGTAACAACTGTAGAGTCCCAAACATGAAAAATAACTGCTAGTGACTTACAAACTTTGTAATAGTTAGCCATGTGAGGGAGATCACTTGAGCCGAATCCCTGCTGTGAAGCAATGCTAAGCGTATGGGCCCAAGCACAAGAAGAAAAACACATGGAGTCCAAAGCAGGCATGTCTTCTGGAAGCAGGGAGAAAAGTCAGGATCTGTAGTGTTCCATGTCTCTTGCAAATCCTGCAAATATTGATGGATATATATATATATATATATATATATATATATATATATATATATATATATATATATATATATATATATATATATATTTATACAACATACATTAAAAATAACATGGCTTTTAAAGTGTTGGTATAAAGCAATTTGATATACCAATACTATTGGTATATCAAATTGTGATCAGCCCATGGCGCAATAATACGCATACATAAACATTCTTGGAAATGTATGCTGTTGGGTGTATTCCTATAGATCAATGATGAATTTCCACTCATTGATCATTAGTGATGTATGAAAATAATGATAAAAAGTAATAATAATCCCCGTTTTCTAAATGAATTTAACATGGTACACAATTTAATCTCAATCCCTTCTTTTTCCGTTTTCCCGTCCCCTCTCATGCACAAGGGACAAAATATGCAGAAATCTGGAATGAGAGACAAAAAGAAATTGGGCTGGATAAAAAAACCTTGAAACTGAAATTGCACCAAGTAACCTACAATATCGTTCTTCATAACAGTATCTTTACTTGTTCCACTTGAAGTTAAATAATTGGATCCTTTTATTAAACCTTATTACCTGCTACCCCTCCATAACTACGAATCTTTAGAATTTTCTAAATTTATTATGCAATGTCAGCCTTTATTGCCTGACAAGACAAACTGGTTGAGATTCAAGTCCATGTTATCAGGACAAGGAACATGTTTCTATTTCAATGAATATATTACTTTTCAATTCTGAATGATCAAAACAATCTGAATGATTAATACAATCTGAATGATTATTACAATCTGAATGATCAATACATGATCAATACAATCTGAATGATCAATACAATTGGAATGATCGATACAATCTGAATGATTGATTAATACAATCTGAATGATCAATACAATTGGGATGATCGATACAATCTGAATGATTAATAAAATCTGAACAATTAATACAATCTGAATTATTGATACACTCTGAATTATCAACATAATCTGAATGATTAATAGAATTTGAATGATTAATACAATTTGAATGATCAATACAATTTGAATGATTAATACAATTTGAATGATCAATACAACCTGAATGATTAATACAATTTGAATGATTAATACAATTTGAATGATCAATACAACCTGAATGATTAATACAATCTGAATGATCAATACAATCCGAATGATCAATACAATCCGAATGATCAATACAATCCGAATGATCAATACAGTCTGAATGATCAATACAACCTGAATGATCAATACAATCCGAATGATCAATACAACCTGAATGATCAATACAATCCGAATGATCAATACAACCTGAATGATCAATACAATCCGAATGATAAATACAATCTGAATTACCAATACAATCTGAATACTATCTGAATGATCAATACAACCTGAATGATCAATACAACCTGAATGATCAATACAACCTGAATGATTAATACAACCTGAATGATCAATGCAACCTGAATGATCAATACAATCCGAATGATCAATACAATCCGAATGATCAACACAATCTGAATTACCAATACAATCTGAATACTATCTGAATGATCAATACAACCTGAATGATCAATACAATCCGAACGATCAATACAACCTGAATGATCAATACAATCCGAATGATCAATACAACCTGAATGATCAATACAATCCGAATGATCAATACAATCCGAATGATCAACACAATCTGAATTACCAATACAATCTGAATACTATCTGAATGATCAATACAACCTGAATGATCAATACAACCTGAATGATCAATACAACCTGAATGATCAATACAATCCGAACGATCAATACAAACTGAATGATCAATACAACCTGAATGAACAATACAACCTGAATGATCAATACAATCCGAATGATCAATACAAACTGAATGATCAATACAACCTGAATGAACAATACAACCTGAATGATCAATACAACCTGAATGATCAATACAACCTCAATGATCAATATAACCTGAATGATCAATACAATCCGAACGATCAATACAATCTGAATTACCAATACAATCTGAATACTATCTGAACGATCAATACAAACTGAATGATCAATACAACCTCAATGATCAATACAAACTGAATGATCAATACAACCTGAATGAACAATACAACCTGAATGATCAATACAACCTGAATGAACAATACAATATTAATACTATCTGAATGATCAATACAACCTGAATGATTAATACAATCTGAATGATCAATACAAACTGCAATTTAACTACCTTAAAATTGACCCAAAATTTGCTCTCTAATACATGTCCAGATTCCATTTAATAAATTTACCAATGCGCTACTTTGGATACATGTCCTGATTGCATTCACAAAAAATTTACAAATTTGCTGTTGGAGACATGTTGTCCTGATTGAATTTCAATAAATTTACAATCAGTGTGACTGCTAGCAATCATGAAAAATATATTTTTTTTTACTTCTGAAAAGAAATGACATTAAAATCTCAAGATACTGTATTAATATTACCACTGTTTTTATGTCAGAGAAAATTGCTCATGTTACTATGTTTATGGGGGGTATTCGTTATGATTTAACCTCATTCTTTGCTTGTAATATAAGGACAACACAAAAAGTATTTTAGGAAGTGGTCCATAAATCTTCGCTGTGAATAAAGCACAACAATTGCTTTTGTGTAAAGAACTGAAACTGAAACCATCTAAAAAATTGAAAGAAAAAATGAATGAGCAAGGTAAAAAATTAAATATTAAACCAATAATAATCAGCTTAAAACCCTTCATGACCATTCTGCAAATCCCTTAGATAAAATTATATTAAACTAACTGACCCAACATTTTAATCAACACCCCATTGATACTTTCTCATTCTAAATCTCTGTGAATGATGAAAAAACTGTCCTGAGTTTGATTGAAAGAATTCACTTTTATTTCTGAGAAGAACTGTGAGCAAAAAGCAGAAGGCGGTAATTTTAGATGAAACATCGACACTAAAATACATGTCCATGTTTAACTCATCTTGTCAACAAATTTTCCTGAGACAAGTGATCACATACACAGTGAATGCTGGTACATGTATAACCATTAAATTTCAAAAAGAGGAGTACAAATAGCAATGAAAATCCGAATCACTCTATTTACCTTTTGATAAAGCTTGAATTTACTACAAAATTACATGAGAAGTTACACTCGGGAATGATGTCACATGTACATGAAGCAGATAAATTACTAAAACTAGATCTACCTGGTACTGTCTTTTTTTTCACTGGTTCAGACATAGATGCTAATGTGATGGGTGGGTGGGGGGCTTTACATGTATTTCCAGTATCAACAAATCAAGAGTTGTCATATTTTCACAATTACTAGTACTGGGTTTTTGACTAAATATCAATTATCAGTACTGGGTTTATGACCAAATATCAATTACCAATACTGGGTTTATAACCAAATACCAATTATTCATACTGTGTTTATGGTCAAATATCAATTACCTGTTCAGAGTTTATGGCCAAATATCACTGGTACTGGGTTTATGACCAAATATCAATTATTGGTACTGGGTTTATAACCAAATATCAATTACCAATACTGGGTTTATAACCAAATGTAAGGGAGGGGGGGAGGGAACCTGATCGATATCACCACACTTAAGGGTTCCAATTCCCCAGGCAATGACCAGTCAGATCTGTAGGAAGACCTGTCAAACTTAAAACTGAGCTGTTTCCTTACTTACTGCTCACGCCTGTTGCCAACAACTGTTCTAGGGACTCAAAAGTGATGCTCCCACCTTATGGGGTGGTGGGGTGTATTAAACTGTTGGCCAATAATTAGTGCTGCTTCCCTCTCCTTGGTGAGGGGCACAACTCACTCTCTGTCCTTATAGACAAGAGAGGGTCCTGTTCCTTCTGAAGAAGAGGGTGCAACTTGTTCTCTAGTGAAAATGAGAGGGTGCTGCTTCTCACTTTCAGGGTGCAACTCGTTCCCACCTCACAGAATGGGGAGGGTGATGCTTCTCCCTAACAGGAGGGTTGACTCACCACCCATTTATAACCTCCTTTGGGAGGGGGTCCACTAACCTAAGAGTCTCCACAGAGACTTATGTAAGTCTTCTCTGAGACTCAAGGGACTCAATGAACGAGAACCCAAAAGGAAGACTGGGATACATTATTTTCCTTAATTTAAATGTGTGTCTATTCACAGTGAGATGCTAAATCTCATCCAACAATAGGCTACAGAAGGGACAATAATCTGTCATTTTGCAGTGTGTGCAACATAAGCAAGTGGTGGGTGTGTCCCAGAGGGATTTCCTGTGACCGCAATTAACTACACCTTGCTTAGACAATTAGTTCCTAAAAATCTGTAAAAGAATTTTTTTTCCAAAAAAAACTTCTATGCACAAACATTATACAGAAGGTAATGTACAGACTGCTAATATAGTAATTCAGTGAATAGTCACCTTACTTGGGTGTTTTCACCACAAGATTAAATGCTAAAAGTTAAGCAAAGCTAAGTTCAGAAAAATGCATCATAAACAAGTCAACCAGATTTAAAGCTAGGGACTACTAAATTAGTAATTATGCAAGGATTAATGGGATTAATGTAAACAAAATACCTACCCTTAGCTAGAAAGAAACACAACCAATTAAACACTAACTCCCTGTGAAGGGGTAAAAGAAAAAAGAAGTAAATGCCAAGCCATACACCACATATATGGAACAAAGTGTCAAAAACTCTCAAGAGAGCCAACTGTGACACAACTCAAGCAGGGTATAATTCGAATGTTTAAAAAGATTAAGCATGGCATCTAAATGTTCTTGGAATAAATGACATTTGACATTTTGAAAGAATGAAGGCAGCAGTAAACATGGGAACTTGTAATGGGTGTTCTTGTGTTCTGGAATCTTTTGGTTCACCCTAATGGGCAGACAAATTTTCATCACATGGGCAGGGTCTTTTCCTCACAATCAGAACAGATGTGGTATTACTGGTATTAAAATATCAATTACCCATACCGAATTTATGATCATATAATCTCTGCTCAGTTATTCATTACACTAAAGCTTTTATTTGTTTAAAAAAATGAAATAAAAGAAAATATACTGTGAAAATAAGTTTTATTCTATTTGTTTGTTTAAATGTGACATCAGTCCTATTATTCTATTTGTTTGTCTAAATGTGACATCAGTCCTGATTTCATCAGGTTTTTTTTCCTCCTTCAAATTTAAGTCGAGATAAACTGAAAACTGAAGAGAATAGCAATATAAAATATACAAAAGGTCTGAGCATTTTCAAACATCACAAACAAGGTTTGAACTATTTCATAGACCATAAACAAGGTCTAAATACATGTATTTTCATAAATATTGCTTAATTTGTCAATACAAATACTTTGGTTTTTGCCATTCAACTGTTAACTAAACCAGTTCATATGTTTACAAGTACTACAATATGTACTGATTAAATTCCTTGAAATCAATGACATCCTGGACACATTAAGGTTCAAGAAATGGAACATACTGTATTTAAACTGTCCTTATGCTATAGCATGTCATCACACCTCCAGCTTGGCAATCAGTTAAAGTATAAGACAATGAGGTACTGTGACATCATACAGAATATTTTCAGTTCTGTTTATAAGGTGATAAATTTCACATTTAAAGTGGAATCATCATTAGAAATGATGGGAATCAATTCAGACCAGCAAGGTTTCACCAAGACCCTGTAGTGACTATGTAAGACCAGACGGTTGAACACTAGGGACTTTGTGGGTGGGAGTATGAGTAGAAATGAGGAAAAGACATGACCAAAAATCTGTTGCATGAACAGCACAATGTCACATCAGTAAACCACATGAGGGGCCATCAAAGTCATGAATGAGAGAGGTCAACTGTGATTTATGAGATTAAAACAGAGAGACCATCAAAGTCATGAATGAGAGTTGTTAACTGTTTGTTGTGAGATTAAAACAGAGAGAACACCAAAGTCATGAATGAGAGAGGTTAACTGTGGGTTGTGAGATCAAAGTCATGAATGATAAAGGTCAACTGTTGGTTGTGAGATTAAAACAGAGACCACCAAAGTCATGAATGAGAGAGGTCAACTGTGGGTTGTGAGATAAAAACAGTAGGCACTAAAAAGGCATGGTTGACTTGAGAGATTATTTACCAAGACAAAACTTCCTGGACCTTTGGTCAAGGTATACAGTCTTAAACTTACTGTGCACAAACAATCATTTTCTTATTATACTTGCATGTACAATGACCTTGACTTTTAGACCCAGAATCAAGCTTCTTTATTATCCTTAGTTCAATCCACCTACAAAGTTTGGTCAAGGAACCTATTCTAAAACCAAAACCCAAAAGGTTATTCTGCAAAAACCTGTTTTTCTTTGAGCCACAATAACCCTGGCCTCTGACCTTATGACCCTAAAATCAACAGACCTCTTCCATACCTTAAGTGCAGGCCCTCAATGAAATTTGGTCAAGGTGCATGTACATGGTAAAGGATTGAAGCTTTTGTGCAGAAAACATTTTTCTTCTTTCAGTCACAATGACCTTGACCTTTTACTCTAAACCTGATAGACTTCTTTCATTTGCTAAAAACAAAAGAATACCTGTACAATTTGGCAAATGTAGACACCGTAGAATTTAAGTCAGTGGCGTAGCGAGGGTACTTAGCGCCCGGTGACAAAACATAAACTTGGCGCCCCCTCTGAGTGCATCTGAGATAAAGAATAGTTGTATTTTCCTCATTTTGGCGCCCCTGGCACATGGCGCCCGGGGACAACTGTCCCCCCCCCCCAAGCTACGCCACTGATTCAAGTTAATGCATGGAAAAGGAAAATGTAACCAACAGATAGGGTCATAGAATAAAATGTTCTGTTGCACACTAGCTCACCTGCAAGGGAGACCGCTGTTGTACCTGTCCCCCTATAATTATCAAAATATATTATCTAGCAATTCAGTATGGAAGAATGTCCTCTGGGGTCATGCATGGTGCAACACTATGCTCCACCAAATGGCTGGCACATACAAATATAAGAGTGTGATTCTATCCATTTGCCACACTTCTTTCAATGACAATTTTTTTTAATTAAAAAAGATGAAGATTTAAGGCATAAATTTCTTGTGAAATACAGTCAACCCAACCCCCAAAAATGCATGTGACGTAACATATCTGTATTAAAATACCTGAATTCTTATGCATATTCTTTTATAGGACTTGACAGCATCACCAAATCTTCACATTTAGAATTTTGTCAGAGATAACAATAGATTAGTCATCAACAAGCCAAATCATACTCATATTTTTAAAACTTGATATATAAAAAGACAATGTCCATTTCATTAAGACAATCCACTACTGTCTTCCCTCTTGCACATAACCAGGTCCCTCTCATGATTTCATTGACACAATCATCGTGCTATATGTTAGAGAGACTGGTGCCATGCAAGAGAACTGGTCAAAGTAGAGGAGTGCCCATCTATTTCTGTGTAAGTGGAGCATGGAGTGACATGCATGCTACAAATACAATGATGCAGTGCCCACATCCTGTCTTGATAAAAATGTCCTATATTTTACACTCTACACATTGATAATAATTCACTACCATATTACTGCTGGACTGGAGATTCACCTTCCCCTGGCTTTTAAGACAAAAGATGTTGTCATTTTATTAAACTTCCTTAACATTATCATTGTTATCTAGATTATTCTGCTACTCATATTATCAGAAAGCAAATTTATATGGATTAATGTTAAATTGCTTACACTTTTTTAATAATAATAATAATAATAATGCTTATTTACAGAGGGTGACTCATTAGTCAAGGACTCTTCTCCCTTGAGGCCCTCTTAAGGAGAGTATAACAAAGCACATTATATGAAGATAGCAATAATTGCTGTTTATTTTAACATGTTTAGTATTAAAATAATAAATTCCATTATCTATTAGAAGCACATACATGCTCATGATACTGTAATATTTTCAGCAGATTTTACATGTAGTGGAAGCTTTTTCCACAGAACTGTACCAGGGTACTGGAAGCTCTTTTTAAATTGCTCTGTTTTGGTTTTGGTGCTAGAAGGTTTCCATGTGATATTGATCTCAACTTGTATTATGTTGAAAATGGTCATTCCATAATAAAGTACTATCTATGGACACACCTACAAGCTTTGCATGTTTGACATTTTCTAAGGGATGATTATTTATTGCAAGAGATAGTTCTGGGTTCCCTGACTTGTGTAGTGCTCATAGTGTTATCACAGCATTATTGTAATACAGACTTTGTAAAACACATCCACTGCTATGCCCCCTTTGCCTCCCCTCACAACATCTATACCATTAACAGTAAGTCACAGAGGGTAAGAACAGACGGAATGTCCAATTTTAGCCCATGTCTGAAAATGTCTTTTCATGCCTGGTACGTGAACATCCATTTTTTTATATAAATTATCGATATATCAATGCATCAATACTTTTGCCATACTGATGCACTTATAGATACAAGAGGTGGAGAATCAATACAAAGTGATACCTACCCTATTACTTTTATTACTTTAATTGAAGGTGATGACTTCCAAGTGTAAGTGAAGACATGAAATTGGTAATAAGATGTTATTGAAGCATTCATGAAGTGCAAATCAAAGGATAAGGTGGCCAAGATGATTCTTACATCTGATCCAATGGAGCAGCCTGAAATGACCTCAAGGGTTGAATTAAAATCAGTGACAACAGGTTTCGTGACTTAAATTATTTTTATTATTTGTCATAGAAAAGAAAGGCATATAAATTGATGCCAAGTTTATGTCTGTAATCTGCATACTGGAAATACAACCAATATATCAACACACATAAAAGGGCACCATGTAAAACTGAAAGATCTACTGATGTAAAGTCCATCAAGTTGATATCTGTATTATGTATTTTATTGTAAGCTGTGTATCATGAATCATATGATATGTACAGGTGTATCATTTCATCCCTAATAAATGGTCATATGGAGGGGGTCTCTATACTTTCTATGACCAGTGGGCTAAGTCCTTGGTGTAAGACTAGAGTCAGGGGCTACAGTAAATTGCATATCATACCCAACAAGTGTATAAATATATATGGTGGATATCCCCTAAGTTGTAGTCCCTGTATATCACACGGGTATGACCTTGAGGTCACACTCTGAACTCAATCTAGTGTGTTTAGAAGTTATTAATCACACAAAAAACATCTTCTCTGACATGTTAGTCTCACAATTTGGAAGTTATTTTAAATTTAAGTAAATCCATACCCTTCTCTCAGGCCATGCACATGTACAAACTTCCCCCAATAATATCCCAAAGTTTTAAGTCTCTATGCTGAATGGTGTAGGAGTAGTGTTACATTAACTCATTAACCCCTGGCGCCGCGTTTATGCGGCAGGAGGTGGTAGCCTACTTCTGAGCTCTGTAGCGTCAAGGTCATGTATGACACAATAAAGTGGGTGGTATTATAGAAAGGTAGACAGATGTAGCTTTACGATGATACCTAATAATATGGATGTTCTAGTTGCACTACAAAATACAGAGGGAAAAACGTAACTTTTTGGACCCGAGTTTTTTCCAGCCGAAATTCGTACGAAGTCGGAATCGATTTTGTGTCCGGATTTTAGACTTTTTGGCTTCAGATCTAAGACAGACCAGTCTGAACTGCACACAGACAGGTGAACCTTTGCAAAAAGTAAGATAAGATGGGCATTTGGAATAAAGAGTGGTGTCGACACAAAAATGATGGGTCCGTTAAGGAAAAAAAAAAAAAAAAAAAAAGAACTCCAACTTTTACCATGCTCAGGCGAAATAGCCAATGAAAAACAATGTTTCTAACACAACTAGGCATTAGGTTAACCTAAAATGTCTTGGAGGTTGATGTATTAGGATGTATTCAGAAATAGCCCCCAAAATGGGTTTCCTACTCGCATTTCAGGCGAAAACGACAAAAACCTCCAGGGGTTAATGAGTTAAAACACACATCCTGATAGACAAGATCAAAGTGCTCAATCAAGCATTTTACACCCCCTTGTGACTCTGAGTTATCACAAATGCTCTAAATGTTCACCAATATGAGTATTTTAAATATGTTGAAACTTTTAAGAAACTGTGTCTAAGTCTGACTTTAAATGAATTATACACGGAAATTTGTCAGGCTAGAGTCTCCCACTACTATGTCAGGTTCTTGTTTCCCACTATTTTGTTATTTGTCTCGATCAAGTTTCCAATTACTTTGTCATCTGTCAGGATTGAGTTACCCACTACTCTGTCATCTGTCAGGATGAGTTTCCCAATACTTTATCATCTGTCAGGATCGAGTTAACCACTACTTTATCATCTGTCAGGATCAAGTTACCAACTGCTTTGTCAATTGACTGGCATGAGTCTCCCACTCCACTGTCATTTGTCAGGATCAAGTTTCCCACTACACTGTCATTCACATTCATCTTCAAACAGGAAAACAGATGGAAGCCTCAATCTTACAAATGAAATAGGGGCAGGGTGCAATTTGTGGGCCAAAATAAGACTGGGACAATCTTACACATGAAATATCGTCAGGACACAATTTGAGGGCCCTGACTTCATGAATATCACCTGAGCCTCATGACTTCAAGAATATCACATGAGTCTCACGACCTCCAGGAATATCACCCAAGTCTCATGACTTCCAGGAATATCACCCAATTCTCATGACTTCCAGCAATATTATCTGAGTCTCATGACTTCCAGGAATATCACCCAAGTCTCATGACTTCTAGGAATATCACCCAAGTCTCATGACTTCTAGGAATATCACCCAAGTCTCATGACTTCCAGGAATATCACCCAAATCTCATGACTTCCAGGATTATTATCTGAGTCTCATGACTTCAAGTAATTTTACCCAAATCTCATGACTTCCAGGAATATCACCCAAATCTCATGACTTCCAGGAATATCAGCCAAGTCTCATGACTTCCAGGAATATCACCCAATTCTCATGACTTCCAGGAATATTATCTGAGTCTCATGACTTCTAGGAATATCACCCAAATCTCATGACTTCCAGGAATATCACCCAAATCTCATGACTTCCAGGAATATCACCCAAGTCTCATGACTTCCAGGAATATCACCCAAATCTCATGACTTCCAGGAATATCACCCAAGTCTCATGACTTCCAGGAATATCACCCTATTCTCATGACTTCCAGCAATATTATCTGAGTCTCATGACTTCTAGGAATATCACCCAAATCTCATGACTTCCAGGAATATCACCCAAATCTCATGACTTCCAGGAATATCACCCAAGTCTCATGATTTCTAGGAATATCACCCAATTCTCATGACCTCCAGGAATATCACCCAAGTCTCATGACTTCCAGGAATATCACCCAAATCTCATGACTTCCAGGAATATTATCTGAGTCTCATGACTTCCAGGAATATCACCCAAGTCTCATGACTTCCAGGAATATCACCCAATTCTCATGACTTCCAAGGATATCACCCAATTCTCACGACTTCCAGGAATATCACCCAATTCTCACGACTTCCAGGAATATCACCCAGTTCTCATGACTTCTGGGAATATCACTCAGGAAGCCAAAGATATACTGATCACAGTGGATTTTAGGGAAGTTATAGGCACATGTTTTGTAGTAAATTCAATAGATGATAATTATGGATGTTAAAGGTTATTAATATTTACAGTTTCTAATTAAGGCATGCAAAATACTTAGATCTGTATTCTCTGTGCGGTAGCTAGGTACAAATACATGTAGGGTAATCTGGTCATATTCCGACCACTGAGGTCGTCGACACGAGATCGACAACTTCATTATTAAAGCCGACTACTGTGTCCTTAACTACGATACGGGAAGCAGTCTATCAGGCCTCTTGCAACATATTTTCATTATTCAAAAAGCATATAATTTGAGTTTTTCTAACTGAAAAAATTATTTTAATATGACTATATACACAGGGATAAATCCGACCGTGTTGTGGCTTATTCCGACCTCTGATATGTGTAATTCCGACCACCATATATTGACCGTACATATACAAGTTTCATCTGTAAAATACAAAGATTTTGTTTATCTTGACATATTTAAAAGCTTTTAATTGTTTTTATTTTGTTTCAGATAGAGAAACATCAGATAGAAAGCGTTATTGCTACATAGATAATTGTGGATGTTGTTATAGAGATTATTGTGAAGAGAATTAACATTTTATTTTTATTTAGATTGATACCTTTAATTTTTTATTTAATTTGTTTTTACTTATGTATTTATTCCTGTTTTTTCTTTCTTCAAAGTTCAATACAAACTAATCATAATTCTACATTTTCTTTAAGCTTGTGTTCTTGGTCAGAATTGCCCTCTTATGAAAAATAACCTGCGGTAAATCTGACCACTATACAGAACATCGCATATTATTGGTATTTGTCACAAAACTGGTGCAATTTTTACTTTTTTAGAGAGACAAAGCATCATTTTAAAGCTACAATAGCATAATTATTACGTTATTGAAAGCTATACAAATCTTGGATGATTGATGCTTGACTTGGGGCCTGAATAAAAAAACAAAAACTGTATGAATGCCGCTTCTGAATTCACGCGGAAGCGAGAATAATGAGATTATTACGTCATTTTCTCATGCGTCGCCCTCCTGGAAACATCTTTACCAATTTGCATACGCATGTGCACAAATAAAAACAAAGAACACTGCAAGTAATTTGTATATCTCTGTTGTAAACAGCGGGAGGTACATCTACAGTCGGAATTACCCTACTGGTCGGAATATGACCATGTTACCCTATCTAGCATGCAAAAGATGACAAGGTGTCATGTGTTACATGACAAGGTGTCAACTGTAAAAGAGCCTGTATGCCAGTAGTAACTGTTAGGGTCTACACTTGCCACAAAGTTGGACATTTAGACTGGACAAGCAGCCAGGACATACACACAGACACACCAAGTTAAGTCCCTTTGTGCTCAGGCTATCTTAATGTAAAACTCCACAAACAGCAGATTCATGTTGCAGGTAAGTTACTTCCCTTGGCTGTTACCCATGGGAGGGGGTAAACCGATGAAACATGATTCAAAATATAATTAAGAATGTAAGAAGCAATGCTAAGTGATTTGCTTTTACATCAAGGGTTGTACATGACAATACCTATACCTACTTCATAAAAGTTAAGCTAAAACAGTATATTCAGTTTTTAACAATTTTTATGCAAGGTCAAAGACAATTTTTAAGAGGAAATCAATCACACTTATCATTTGTAAATGTTGATGAGATGCCTCAAGCCATATTGGTTCATTTTACAAACATTAATCAATGTCAACTTCAACTGACGATAACCAATTGCTTACCACTAAAATTCAAACTTTCTAAAATGACTGTGGTTCACCTGCCAATCATTCCTAAAGCAAAGATCTCTTGACAGAGTAGACTAGAAGGTGAATTTATACACCAAAGACACACATGAGCAGACAGGATGAAATAAACTGAATTTTTCATTGCGGAGAACAAAAGAAATATTCATACATTTTTATTTTTGTCATTGGAAGACAGTTAAGAAATCATGATCAGACAGATAATGTATACAGCAAATTGTTCATTGTTTGGAGTGGTCCTCCAAACAATGAACACTTTGCTGTATACAGTATCTGTCGGACTGCGTAACAATTCCATAACAAAACTCCTATCTTTACATAATTGCATTTGGACTATAAGAATGAATATATCAGTAGTTTGGCAAAAGCAGGTGTAACACTTAAGTACCAGTAGTTCTCACTAGCATATAGAACCTACAATTTCAAATTTCATGTTGTATTTCAAGTTAAATGGTTAATTTTTTTATGAAAATTTCATCACTATATTTAAAAGTTCTGTGACTTATATAAACTATCACAACCTAACAAACAATTTTATTAAACAGGAAATTGTACAATATTTTTAAAAAGTGTTGTTATTGATAACAGTATTCCCATACTTTCTCATTTGTTTGAACTCCCATACCGATTTCAAAAACATAAGATACAACAAATGCACAAAACTTAGCCATTTCATTCATCAAGTTATAATTTCTAACCTGATTGCTGCCATGGGGTCCCAAACACTGTCAACTTGTTGGTGCTTCAAATGAAATGGGAGTTTCTTTAGTAATACAGGTGCCACATCAGCATGGGCAGGTCTGTGTTTTCAAGAAACAGATGTGATGCAGTTCACCATCTTTAATAATCTCAAATTCAATACATTTTGGAGTTGCATCTCTTTGAACAAATATATACAAGAGTTTCTCCTTTTTATTTGTTCAATATGTTTTAGACATATTATAACCAGACAATGCAAATATTTGACACAGACAACAGTATTTGCTGAAATGGACTGTTCTAGAAACCAGAAAAGGACAGTGAGCAGTATGTTTAATTGTTTATATGAAGACTTTCCATTAATTTGAAACACAAAACATGCTGACAGTGTTATGGACTTCCTGGCAAAAATCAGGTTAGAAATTTAATTGATAAATGAAATGACTACGTTTTGAGCATTTTTATACCCCTCAATGACCATGTGCTAAGGGCCAGAGCATGCCACATTATATCAGTGGATTTCGGCTGTGGTCATCCAGTCTATAGAGGTATGGGCTCCACCAGGCTGTGGTCATCCAGTCTATAGAGGTATGGGCTCCACCAGGCTGTATCTTGCCCTTGACACACCACATAAAGACAACTAACAATTCTTCCATATGGGAGCAGTCGCAGTCTGGTTCAACAATGACCACGCCTCCCGCTGCACACCAGGACAGAGGTGACAAATATGCTACTGGTGCCCCCACTACAAAGATCCGTGGGAGAGACAACATCATCTTCAGTACATGAACATCAGAACACTGAGGGCTGTGGGAAAGTTGAAAGAACTTACACATGAGTTGGAGAGGTACAACTGGAACATTATTGGTCTCGGCAAACTACACTGGAAAAACTTTGGCAAAATAACAACAGATGAAGGGCATAAGCTCTACTTCAATGGAAGAGGGGACAAACACAATCATGGCACTGGATTTCTTGTCCACAAGAACATTGTGAACAGCATTATGGGTTGCTGCCCAGTCTCAAGCAGGCTCATTACCATCCCCCTGAGAGCAACTCCCTTCAACATCACAATCATACAGGCCTATGCACCCACATCTAACTATGATGACAACGAACTGGAGAATTTTTATAACCAACTGCAAGTTGTCATTGACAACTCAACCAAGAAGGACATTCTGTTTGTACAAGGAGACTGGAATGCAAAGGTGGGAGTTGATTCACAGACTGGCAAAGCACCTGTGGACCCTTCTGCAATGCAGAAACAAATGAAAAAGGACTCAGGCTCTTGGAGTTTGCTGCCTGCAACAATCTTGTGCTAGCCAACACATTCGGCCCTCACAAAGCATCTAGAAGATGGACCTGGCACAATCCAGATGGACAATATCACAACCAGATTGACTACATCTTGGTGAAAATACGATTCTGCACAGGACTGAATATTGCCAGAACACGAAGTTTTCCAGGAGCAGATATTGGAAGTGACCATGATTTATTAATGACAACGTTTTGCCTCCACCTGAAAATGATCAAAAGCCTAACCAACCAAGAATCAGATTTGACCTTGAAAAACTGAAAGATCCAAGCAATGATAGGTGATAAATTTGCACCTTTAATAACCCTGGACAGCCAAGACACCGACCTAGAGTCCTTAACAGCCACATTCAACACAGCTGTGACTAGCACAGCTAGCAAGATCATTGGCAAATATCGTTGAACAAAGAAACCTTGAATCACAACATATGTCCTTGAACTATGCGACAAAAGAAGAGAACTGAAAAGGGAAAAAGTGATCATGAAGGAGCTAGAAAATGCAGAGATAAACAACATGATCAGGAAAAGCATGAAAAAATCAAAGGAATCCTGGATAGAAAGACAATGCTGCTCAGAATTGTACAATCATAAGACCCAAGGAGATCCAGCAGTACTAAATTGCCCTCAGGCAGAAGAAATTGATGACAACCCCATCCTTCGTGAAGAAGTAGAAATTGCAGTTAGGTCACTAAAGAAAGGAAAGTCAGATGGCATTGACAACATACTGGCAGATCTCATTCAAGCTGGAGGAGAGGAGATAGTCACAGTCCTAACAACAATCTGCAACAAGATATGGCAGACAGGAGAATGGCCCACCACATGGACTCAATCCTTGGTGATCGTGCTCCCCAAGAAAGGAAACTTACAGCTATGCTAAAACTACAGAACCATCAGTTTGATCAGTCACCCGAGCAAAGTCATTCTGAAGATAATTCTCAACAGACTAAAGCCTCAGACAGAGAAAATTATTGCTGAAGAGCAAGCAGGCTTCCGAGCAGGAAGGAGCACCATAGAACTAATCTTCAATCTCAGACTCCTTTGTGAGAAATACCTTCAGCATCAGCAGAATCTATACGTCTTTATAGATTTCAAAAAGGCCTTTGATAGGGTATGGCATGCAGCCTTATGGGCAACTATGAGGAAGTACAACATCAGCTCAAACCTGGTGCAGGTTGTTGAGCACCTCTAGGACAAAGCCACCAGTGCTGTTCTCATCAATGGCTGCAGAGGAGATTGGTTTTGAACAATAGTTAGAGTCAGACAGGGATGCATACTATCACCTACGCTCTTCAACATTTTCCTGGAAAGGATCATGGAGAATGCCTTGCATGACCACAAAGGCACTGTCAGCATCGGAGGAAGAATAATCACCAACCTCTGATTGGCAGGTGATATTGATGGTTCAGCAGGAGATGAAAAAGAACTGGCTGACTTGGTTGAGTGCCTCGACACAACCTCCACAGCATATGGTATAAAGATTAGCACCGAAAAAAACAAACTGATGACAAACAACACCAATAGCATCAGTGCAGAAATAAAGGTCAGTGGACAAAAGCTGGAAAGAGTCACAAGCTCCAAGTACTTGGGATCATTATCACAGATGAGAGCTCCAAACCAGAACTACTTTTGCAGGATTTCCCAGACAACAGCAGCAATAACAATGTTGACACCAATATGGAAAGAAACCAACATTGCTTTATGTTCCAAAATGAGTCTGACATGCTCGATTGTCATATCCATCTTTTTGTATGCTTGTGAAACATGGACGCTCACATCAGATCTACAAAAAAGGATTCAAACCTTCGAAATGAGATGCTACCGCAAGATGTTGGGCATCTCATACACTGACCATGTAACCAACGAAGAAGTCTACAACAGGATCCAATGAGCCATCGGATCCTATGAAAACCTCTTGACCACTGTAAAAAAGTGCAAACTGAAGTGGTACGGTCACGTCTCAAGATCATCTGGACTAGCAAAAACAATCTTGCCAGGCACAGTGCGAGGGTGCAGAAGAAAAGGCAGACAGAAAAAGAAGTTGGAAGACAACATTAAGGAGTGGACAGGCATGGGATTTGGAGATTCCCAAAGGGCAGTAGAGAACAGGGAAAGATGGAGAGAATTGGTTGTAAAGTCAACTGTGGTGCCCCAACGACCTCTTAGGTTAAGGGATTGATGATGATGATAAATGTAATATCATATCTAGAAGCTGACCTTCTCCAAAATCAGTGACAGTTTTGTAAACAACATTATCTTTTTCTGACACTAGGATAAACAGTAGGTTTATCATCTTACATTGAATTAAGGACATTGGTATTTTTTCACACAGCTAGACCTGGTCTATGTGATAATTGTCATGTGCTTTGTTATGGTTTTGGTAACAGATCTTCAAATTATAACTAGATTCCTCTAGAACAATGAACTTTTGACCCTCATCTGGGCTTTCATTTTATGTAAAAAGTTTTCTTTTTATATAAATCTTGTTTACGGGAAAATTAGTCATTCGTACAATAACATCTGAGCAGAATCAAGCTGTATTATTGTTGTGCAGTATTTTGATTTGGGTGAAATTATTTAATTCAAATCATTCTTCACTGGAAATACAAAATGCTCAAAAACAATATTCTTGGACATAGAAACTTGGACTTACAGTGAAGTTCTAATAAGGATATATTCTTGAATTGTATTATTGTGATCCAACAAAAGACTGTTGACACACTGCCATGACACAGGCACATCAACTGAATTTATTTCTGAATACCACTGAAGTTGTCCGATGCAAAGCCAATACAGTTTAACTCTGATAGTTACCTGGGCACTTTAAAAAATGGGTGTTTCAGCTTAAACTGTTAATTCGGTTCGATGTAATCATCATAAAGGTGAAATGTCCTCTAGTATTCAAAACATGAAAAGCGATAATTGACTCTCAAAGTGATGTCCATGAGCATTTCCATGAGAACCTAATCAACTGCCAACTGTGTGTTTATTTGCAACAAGCAGAAGTGTTTGTTGCACTGTTACAATAAATTAACAGTAGAATTGCTTTGTATTACCATGTTAATTACATCTTTGTATTACAATGTTAATTACTTCTGTTGTATTTCCATATTAATTACATTGTTGTATTACCATATTAATTACATTCCTGTATTTCCATATTAATTACATTGTTGTATTTCCATATTAATTACATCTGTTGTATTACCATATTAATTACATCTTTGCATTGCCATATCAGTTACATGTTGGTATTACCATATTAATTACATCTTTCATCTTTGTATTGCCATATTAGTTACATGTGTTTGTATTACCATATTAATTACATCTTTGTATTACCATATTAATTATATCTTTGCATTATCATATTAATTACATCTTTGTATTACCATATTAATTACACAGTTGTATTACCATATTAATTACATCTTTGTATTACCATATTTATTACATTGTTGTATTACCATATTAATTACATCTTTGTATTACCATATTAATTACACTGTTTGTATTAAATTTTCAGCCCGACTAAGTTGACTTAAATTCATGGACTCTGAAGGACATTTTTGTGTGCAGTTACTATAAACAATAACTGAAACTGGCATAGGTTGGAATTTGGAAATATGGCTAGACTATTTGTCAGTGGATGTTACAAATTCAGACTGAACCAATTAAATCTTGTGACAGTGCTGGACTTCATGGAGTCTGTGCATCACAGTATATGCATATAGCCAGCATGTGCAGGAAATCCTGGAACTACAGTTGCTGACTCTCTTCTGGGAAAGGATATTTTAAATAAGAATCACTTTAAAAACACACAAGATAAAGAAAGACCACCATCCAGGCTTGATCTCCCCCGAAATTTTTCAAGCAATAAAGCAAAGAGACCAACTAAAATCAGTAGGAAATCAAACTGAATATAGAATTTGGAGGAATCAAGTTAATAAAATGATACATCAAGCCAAACAAGCGCACTACAAAGAGTGTCGAATGAAAACCAAAATAACCCGAAAGCTATCTGGAGAGTGTTTACAGAGTTTGGTGCAGGCAAATGTAAGAGTAAAACTGAAATTTTATCCCTCAATCATGAGGGCATTTATACCGATAATCCAACTGACATCTCAAATATTTTTAACAACTTTTTCATTCAAACTGCTGAAAAACTTAAAGAATCCAGAACTTCATCTGGTCATTGGGCACTCAAAACTTTTTGTGCTAAAAAACTACCAAACAATATAAAGTCTGAAATTCCTGAAATGAGTCAAGAATTTCTTTTGAAATATATTCAAAAAATGGATGATTGTAAAGCTACAGGACTTGATATGACTGGACCAAGGCAACTGAAGATAGCTGCCCCTGCAATTGTAGAGAGTATAGCTTTCATTTGCAGTGGAATAATTAGGTCTAATAAATTTCCACAGGCATGGAAAACTGCCAAGGTTACACCACTACATAAAGCGGGAACAAAAGATGATGTAAATAACTGCAGACTCATCTCTATCCTTCCTTATCTCTCCAAATTACTAGAAAAACATGTACATGATTCTCTTCTCAACTACCTGAACACTTATGATCTTATTCATGATAATCAGTCTGGCTTTCGACCGAATCACTCCTGTAAAACTGCACTTATATCTTTGATTGATAAATGGCTGAAAGCATTAGATCAAGGAGAAACGGTAGGCACTGTTATGGTGATTTTCGTAAAGCTTTTGATCTTGTAGACCATGAAATTTTGCTTGAAAAAATAAAAATTTATCAATGCAGTGAAAACTCCCTAAACTGGTTTACTTCTTACTTAACCGATAGAGTGCAAAAAGTATCTTTAAGTGGTCAACTTTCTCAAAGTTAAAATATTAACTGTGGAGTACCACACGGCTCTATCCTTGGACCTATGTTATTCATTCTATTTATCAATGACTTACCTCTTAAGATAGGAACTTCAATTTCTTCCACTGACCTCTATGAAGATGATACTACACTGTCTGAGATGGGTAAAACGGTACTCTCAACAGACTTCAAGTATGGTGCAAGGAAAACAGTATGATCATAAATACAGAAAAAACGAAAGCCCTACTAGTTACAATGCAACAAAAACGAGCAAGGCTAGATAGCGACAGACTCCAGTTTCTGTTTGACAGTGTGAGCCTTAATATGGCCTCTCATGATAAAATTCTTGGTATATTTGTAGATAACAATCTTACTTGGTCTATTCACATTAAACATGTTTCAAAAAAGGTTAATTCTTATCTTTGGCTACTGAGGAAAATCAAAACATACATTCCTCTTCAGTATAGGGTCATCTTTTATCAAAGTTATATTCAGCCATATCTGGACTATTGTAATGTAATTTGAGGTAATACCATTAATTCAAACATAACAACACTTTTAAGACTCCAAAAGCGGGCCTGCCATTTAGTTCAAGATCAATGTATAGACAATTTCCAGGATGCAATGAATAATATAAAGATTTTAACAATACATGAAAGAACATTTCTAACAAAGGCCAAAATGATGTATGAAGTATCCAGAAAAGCCATTCCTGTCTATCTAAGCAATATCTTTCACCAAGCAGATGCTGATGGTACTCCAAATTTAAGATCCATAAGAAGTAAAAATTACATTATACCAAGGCCAAATAAGGAATTGTTTAAGAAAAGTTTTCAATACACTGGTCCACTGGTATGGAACAACATTCACAGTGACATAAGACAGGCTCCCAGCATTTCTTCTTTTCATAATCAATGTCTCCAGTGGATGAAATCTTGAGACAACTGAACAGTAAAATAAATACTGCCTGCTTTTCTGTAATTTTGCATCATTTTCACAGGAGAATTTTTCAGTGCAGGATATTTTATATTTGTTTATGTGTTCATAGATGCCTGTACATATGTTCCAGGCTTGATACTTTGATTTTTAAAATCAATTATTTAACGTCTAGCCAGATTTTTCACATAATGTTATATATACTGTAAATATTTTACATAAAAAATAGAAGGCCTCAAGGTAGATTAGTTCTGTAACTGAGTTACCTTCTCTAAATAGTCTTTATTATTATTATTATTATTATTATTATTGTTATTATAACTAAACAGAGAGAGAGAGAGAGAGAGAGAGAGAGAGAGAGAGAGAGAGATTTAACACAGTCTACTCCCTATCACATTATACACATAACATTTACATGTAGGTGAGGTTGGACTTTGGTTTGAACCAGAATAAATTTTCTTTTAGCTGAAGAAATTTTTTTTCAACTAATATAATAGGAATAAGAAGCTTTTATTTTTCCCCCACAAAAATAAGAGCAAGATTATTTTTGTGTTCTTTTTAAAGTCAGACATTGTGAATGAGAATTTGTTTTCTCAACTGATGACATCTTGAAGATGGTTTTTTTAGTGTCTTGATATGGAAAGTTTTCTTCTTTCATCAGCATTCAATAAAAACATAACAAATAATGTATGACATTATAGCTCCAAACATTATGTACACACACACACACACACACACACACATATATATTCATTCATACAAATAGATACACACACACACACACACACACACACACACACATGCTTACATGTATATACACATACATGAATGTATACATATACACATATATGCATGCACATATACACATATATGCATGCACATATACACATACATGTATACATGCAAATATAGTTATACATACATACACTTTTTTAAAAAAATGTGTGTGTGTGTGTGTGATTTGGATATTAAACATAGCTTTAAAAAATTTTCAGTCATATCGCTACAATGTCTGCAGTGGCGAAGTTTTAATAAATGCCTAGCACTGAGGCATCATGCCACAGACAAGTAGCATGATGTTCCACCCAGTTACATTATCCTGACACCAGTTCCTAACACTAACCTCTTAATGCTGAGTGCCAAGCGAGGCAGCTGTTAGTACTCTTTTTATAAGTCTCTGGTATGACTCGGATGGGGTTGGAACCCGTGACCTCCCGTATCCGAGGCAGATGCTCTAACCACTATCCTACCAGGGCAGTCTCTTTTACAAAATGAATCAAATTCTTATTCTATATGTTTAAACCCTATACACATAAGAATTTGATTCCCTTGGAAAAAAAATTAAGTGCAAATAAAGCATATCAGTGTAGTTTTTTTTCCTGTCTGTTCTTTATATGTTATCTGCCACTGCTGAGTTATAGGTGTACAGAATAAAGCTCAGTAGATGATCATTTCAATACAGGCATTTAAAGAAGGAATACAATTTTTGGCATGACATAGTACAT
This sequence comes from Megalonaias nervosa, assembly GCA_016617855.1. Taxonomy (NCBI): domain Eukaryota; kingdom Metazoa; phylum Mollusca; class Bivalvia; order Unionida; family Unionidae; genus Megalonaias; species Megalonaias nervosa. Next base: position 22,840 of record JAECUM010011507.1, on the reverse strand, counting down.
GTAACTCTGTCCAAATATAGCCAAAAGCTTATAATAAAATTTTATAACTTTAAGTTTCCCTGTATAATTTTCAAAAATAAAATCAACATTACTTAAATTGCAAGTAATTCCATGAAGTTTAAATATGCTTTCATGATTCCAAATAATCTTTTATATATTTATCAATACAACCCCTTTTTATAGAGCCAGTTATTCAAACCTGTCCCAATGGACGCTTGAGCTCACCTGGTCACAACGACCATTCTAACTCCCTCCTCCCTTGCACATTTCCTGTAAAAATGTCATGTAATCAGTGGTCACCTATCTTCCACAGATAGCAGCCAGGTGTTTCTAATGAAGCAGTGGTTTCACCCTATATTCCTTCTTCTCTAGAGCACATCAGTAGTGACCATTCCAAGTATGCAAATTAAACTTTTTCTGTTTGATGAAGAAGGTATTGTATATATAAAGGTATATTACCTGAATCAATGTTTAAATGTTTCATATTTGGATTACACACATACTTACCATACCACCTGTAAAATTTATGCTTCTCACAAAGCCAGATTCATCAAGCTGACAGCACGACAACACAGAAGCCAAGTGGTACAACAAAATCATCAGTGACACACGCTCTATTCTCGATGAATCTGAGTTTCTAAAAGTTGCTGCGACAGTGACATGATTCTGGTAGTCGTTCTCAGAATAATACGTTGAGAATTATGTGCCCTTTCATTCTTTTACCAATAGTATGGAACTTTAATACTTTTCATATTTTTGTACAACCATATTGGAAAGGAGGTTTATTGTTGAGATCAGTGACTAGTATACCTCTGATGTCACTGACATGAAGGTTGCGAGATTTGTGTAGTCATGTGACAAGAAATGCAAATTTGTGAGTACCAGACCTAATTTCATCAACGCTATAGTTTCATCTCGTCTATCAGCAGATCAAATATATATTGATTATAATACTCACAATTTCTCCGATAATAAATCATATTTCTATTGATTTCATGCAAGTATGACTCGATGTAACAGTGTTTAAGTTTGCTAGGCCCACTGGTAAGTGGCTATCATATGATGCCACTACACACCGGCAATGAAATCCAACATTTCAATAAGCAATTGACTGTCCAGGCTGACACTACACCCAAACAAAAATGTCAAAATATAAAAGACTGCAGTGTTACGAGTCAGTGGAAACTTGGACTAACAGTGCAGGTCTTATTAAAAATAGCTCCAGTAAACTTCTTTTCATTACCTAATCATCAAAGGTTGCAAACAAAAGCCAACTTTCTTTTGATCTCGGTGAATTTGAGCAACTGCTTAATCCATCAGTTGTTTTCATGCCTAATTATACCAACTGTCCTGACAAAACATCAGTTATGTGTTTCACAATTACAGGTAAGCAGTCAATTAGTAATTTTATTTATTAGCTGTTTCTACTGATAATTAGTCATCAGTGTGTGTGTGTGTGAGAGAGAGATGTCACTATTACAGGTAAGCAATCAGTAATTTTATTTATGAGCCATTTCTACTGATAATTAATCAGTGTGTGTGTGTGTGTGCTTGTGTGTGTGTGTGAGAGAGATGTGTATCAAGTGCATGTACATGGCTGCAGTTTTCTTGATTTGACAGGGGTGTATTTGGATTATCAGTTTGGTTTTATGAGGCATTAAATGACGCGCAGTCAGGTCCTGATAAATGCACACACTGTTATTTCCCCTACATGAGAAAAGATAACACTGCTTGTCACTGCCAAGTCAAAAATCCACGTGAGGATACTGTATCCTTGTGTGGAACTTATTTATAAAATTTTGATATTTTTCTTTTTGTTAAATAGATAAACTATATATATATATATATATATATATATATATATATATATATATCAGGGGTCACGCTACCAGGTGAAGTGGGCGAAAAAGTCGCCTGAGAAGCGTAAACTTCGCCTTCTTCTGTTAGGAAAGCGAAAACGACTTAGCCCTCTGATTTTTCGTTCGTAAAATGACTGTAGATTACGACTCTGAGATGCCCCCTCGCTGTAGCCAGTAAGTTCTGACACTGTTGTAACCCAAGGCAAAATGTATTTGCGTGGTGTTGATACCAATCAGCTTACGGCGACAAAGAAATTCTTGCACATTCACATGCAAGTTTTAATAGCTAACTGACCATTAACCCTTTTCCGGAGCAAGATACCACTGCTTGATTTCATGAAGTTGGGCACACCGTGCTATGATGAAAATATACCAAATTTTGTTTCGAAATTTAAACATCAATATGCAATTTGCTTCTTAAAAATATGATCGGTGAAAAGTGTTTTCCAATTTATTTATTTTTTTAATGAATGGAGATTTTAACGACCGTATTTGTGTATTTTCTGTATAAAATCAGTTTGAAACCGTAAATGAACTTGTAATAGCGGACATCGTTGCGTATATGATATTCCACTTAATTAAGCTGTCTGAATTTGTAAGTAATTGGGCAAATAGGTTCAGGAAAATATATAATGTAATGAAAACAAAGTTTAAATATTATGTGATAGGAGATTTAGCCTAAATATTTAATAATGTAGGTCAGAAACATGAGAATCTCTGTTGTGGAATTCGAAACAATGCCGCAAGGTCAAAGTTTTAGTGAAAATACGAAAAATATACATATACATAGTAATGAAGCAAATACTATTTAGCCAATGCATATCGTTATTACCAGTAGGTAAGCAAATAATACAACCATAAATATGCAGTCCCATTAATGATTTTTATAACGAAGCAAGAAAGTGAGTAGTTACATTAAGAAAAGCCCTCCTTCTAAAAATAGATGCACTTGCACTGTGCAATACGAATTCTTGGATTTTCAGTTGGGGGATAAAAGGGTCCAGTTTAGTTACATATCGACTTTAGTGCTTCAGTGTGTTGTCTATGAATAGTTACAGTAATGTTTTATAGGGAACAATGAAATCAGGACGAAGAGTATGGTTGAAGTCACTTGTGTACTTATTCCTATGTACATGTATTAGGGGCTGTTTCAAAGAATGCAAGAAACCTTTTTGACTGCAATTTTACACAAAACTTGTAGAAAATAAAATAATTAAGTGGTAGTTTATTAAACATTTTTACCAACTCGCAGTTACTGCTATCAGTTAAAATTAATTACAATGTATAGTTTCTGATGTGCTTTTTAAGTCATATGGCCAAAACACACTGCATTTACTTCAGTTCAAACACACATATACTATAAGTATGAATATAATGGGTATGAATATAAATTTTTTTATACACATACAAAATATGTTGATACTAACATATAACACATATTTTTCAACTTGAAAATAAGGCATTGCTTAAAACTGTTAAAAGCATACTGAGAAATAGAGCACATCATTAAAATAAGATAATGCAGCTATCATTATATATATATCGTGTTTCTTGCTTTGGTCTCACTTCTCCCTGTTTAGCTCCCACTTCTCCCTGTTCTGATCAAAAGGAGAAGTCACTTCTCCCTAAAATTTAAGTCTAGCTTGACCCCTGGATATATATATATATATATATATATATATATATATATATATATATATATATATATATATATCTTGGTAGCATACAACTACTGCTAATAATAATGCATGTGAAATAGTAACAGTGATACTGCTAATAATAATAATAATAATAATAATAATGCTAATGCGATTCATTTCGTAATATATGTGTCATAAACTAAGTTTGATAGCCAAACCTGACTTTCAGAGGTCACCTGTCTCCAAAGACCAATTTTGTCTTTTCCCATGGGTAGATGCTGTAAACAGATTTGACTGTATTTGTGTTTTCACAAGTTAATCTTCAATCCAGAGCAATGGAAGAAGCAATCTACAATTTCTAGTGCAATACCAAAAGAACTATCATCCTCAACAAGAATAAAGGTAGAAACATCTGCATACTGGTTGTATAAGTATTCAGAATTATCAAATTTATGTCACTTATATGTAAATTCTTTCTTATGGCAAAACTTAATAACTACTGTAATAACGAGTAAGTAGGGTAAATGTGGATGGCCTTGCCAGACTCCCTGGTTGATAGGGAAAAATTGTAAGAAATGTTTTTATTAAAGACACATCCTGAAATATCATCATAAGCAATTCTGAAACAATTACAGATAGAGGAACTAAATCCAACAAATTTCAATGATTACTCAATAAAAACATCTGATTGGATCAAAAACTGTTTTCACAAACTAACAGAACAGCTAAAAATGCTAGGATATCTTTATTTCAGACAGTCTCCAATATACAGGCCTTAGATAAAACTTTGAGTTTCACTAATTGGTCAAACTTGTTTCTACATAATTGCATTTTAAAGCTAAATCTTCAATAACATAATACCTAGGCTTTGCTTTCTATGAACTGCATATTTTTCTATATATCTGCCCAATGATTTATGAAAACGGACAGTCTAATAAACTGGTACATGTACTTCTCAGACACAGTGATGTCTGTCATTAGTTCGCTGTTACTGGTTCACTTACAATTTCAAACTAATATTATGACTAAATAGTGTACAAGAGGCAGTTGAAATATCCAGATCACTGATCACACACTATTTTTAAAGTTTTGAACACAAGTGGAAAGTAATAGTTGCTAACTTACTCAGGAAAGGATTAATGGTCAATCAGCTATCAGAACATATGCCTGTGAATGTGCAAGAGTTTGTTTGTCAGCGTACTTGATATCAACGCTAGCTACTTGATATCAACACTAGCTACTTGATATCAACGCTAGCTACTTGATGGCTTCATTAACACATTTACAACACTAGAACTAACCTGGCTAAGGCGAGGGGGGCATGTCAAAAACTACGGTCAGTCAATGTACTTCTAAAAAAATCACAGGGCGAAGTCATTTTCGTTTTCCTACCAGAAGAAGGCAAAGTTTACATTTTTTAGGCAACTTAGTCACCCACTTCACCTAGTAGCATGACCCCTGAAATTATCCAAAATAATTAAGACCTCAAAGTGTCAAATGTCCAAGGTACAGCATATCCAAATAAAATGTATAGAATTTTGCAGTAAAGGCAGGAGGTGCGCTATACCAATATTATGAACTTCTGAGAGAGTGACAGGTGTAAGTGAAGCTGCTTGCATTTGCAACGTGCACAATGGAGAAAGTGTTGGCATACCTCTATGATATTGCAGCTGAAATTTCTTTGGCTATTGTACATGTGGAAATTGTACATGATCTAAGCACACACCTAACCATAATGACTGCACCCATTTGCTCGAAAAATCAGCTATTAGCAGTTATTAAAAATAGGAAAAGCAAAACTTTTAGTAAATTATGTTTCTCCTTGAATACTCTCCTACTCACATTAATGTTATGAATATAAGCCCTATTCCATCCCGAATCCAAAGGCAATGGTTGTAAACATTGCTTTTATTTCATGAGCAGAGAGATTCATGAGACTCTGTTCTGGTGACAAGTCGGAGTACACCATATGTTTTACCAACTTCAGCCATGATGAGAGGGCTTAAGGGGTTATGTCCTCTTTTCCAGATTTAATGGGAAGAAAGAGGTACCTTTGAGCAGACGAATTCGTTCTGTATGCTTCGGATAAATTCTGAGCACACAAACCGGATCCTGTTTGAAAGCCTCTTTGGAAATGTCAATACAGATGAGAGGATGTATGATGACTTTTTGATTGCCCACTGACAGCAACCTGTTTATGGCGACAAAACCAGGTTGCATCATAAGAACCACTGAGCCATCTGATTGAAACTGAAGGTGAGCTGGATCAACCAAGACAGCATGTAATTCGCTGACCCTGAATGCAAAAGCTAACACTATCAGTAAACTGATTACATTTACATCTCCATTTACAATTCACTGTTGAAGTTCCTTCCATACAATGCCTGCTATGCCAAAATCATGAACGAAACAAAGCTATCCAAACACTTTCTTCAGTTTTAGTGTATTCTTATTTTTGTTTTGTTTTGTTCAAGAAACATACTTCAATTTAATACGATTTTGGCATTCCGAGCTTCCATCGCATTCTAGCTAACAGAAAGTTAGGTTAACAGAACTTGAAAACACGTCCAATTGCTTTTGTGAGAATTTGAATATATTAGAAAAAGACATAAGAGAAAGTAAAATCTATCTAAAGCAATATGACAAGAGGTAGCCCTACAATGTAAGACATTGCACATGTTTTTGTTTTAGTGCTATGTCTTACTACCCAAATAATGGCCTTGCATAGCCTGTTCTGATGTTGGTTGACATTGGAACGAGTAGTCAAAGTTTCAGGAATATCTCACACACTTGGCAGCCTATATCGACACTCTTCCACTAATTTATTGTAAATAATATACTTACTGTGCTGTCTTTATCCTGGTGGAATTAAAATATGACACTAGCAAATGGATGCATTTTCGTGTTCCGTTGACATACATTTGAATTTGTTGCAATGCGACATTAGTCAAGGTATGCCGAAGTATGTTCAAGTAGGTTCATGTGGGGGATATGTTTCTTGAATGAAACGAAATGTTGCTTACAGTTCCAATAGGCACAATATATTTTTTATTCGTTTCGTTAAAGAATAATATCTCACTTAACCCGATTTCGGCATTCCCGGCTTTCATCCCTTTTCCAAATGAAATGTAGGCCAACGAAACTTGAAAACTGGTCCATGTCTTTTATGAGAATTTGAATTTATTAAAGAAGAGACATCATGGTATGTAAAGTCTGACCGCTCCGGTGGCCTAGTGGTTAGAGCGTCCGCCTCGGATGCGGGAGGTCGTGGGTTCGATCCCCGGTCGAGTCATACCAAAGACTTACAAAAATGGTACTAACAGCTGCCTCGCTTGGCACTCAGCATTAAGCGGTTAGTGTTAGGACTGGTCGGCCTGGTGTCAGGATAATGTGACTGGGTGGGACATCATGCTACATGTCTGCGGCATGATGCCCCAGTGCTAGACATCACTATAAACTGCCACACTGCAGACATCGTAGCGATATGACTGAAAAACTGTTAAAACTACATTAAAAATCATAATCACATCACATAATCACATGTAAAGTCTGACAAAAACATACTAACTTTACTTTGTAGAAAAGCGTCGTTATTGGTTACCAGTTCTAAGTTGCGTGTGATATTCCTGAAAATTTGACTTTGGTTACACTGTTAGTCCACATCAAAACACGCTACACAGCGCCGTTAGTTAAGCAGTAAGACCCATCACCCTCCAGAACAAAAATATCGGGTGATGTGTTTTACCTTGTAGGACTAGACAACAGGTAACAATAGATAACCCAACAGAAAGTATTCTCGAAACGAACCGAGATAAAATCATTTTAGAGTTGATTACCTAAGTTTGTTTTTTTTTTTTTTTCCCATTTTTTTTAACATCTAAACAAATTTTGATGATGGTGGGGCTGCAAACGTTGTTGTAAGCAATTAATTAACTGAATATCAACCCATATAACCACTCGACAGCAAACGAAAACTGGTGACAGTAGCTACTCGGCCCATATTGTTATTATATAATTATAATTCTTACCCAGAAATACGACTCGCAAAACATATCCACTGTTATACTTGGCAACTCTTCTTTCGTAAATCAAACTCTCATATTACCGATTCAATAGATTTACAGCTAATTCAAAACCAGCATAAACTCATGCTATATGCACATGCCGTTCACCCTCCATGGCTGCCCCAACAATTGGCACACTATATTCAATGATCGAAGCTATTTGCACGGCTGCCGTGCATCTTCCCTGGGAAAGACTATTCGCACGGCAGTAATGGGTGTAATTAATCTATACCTGTTATGCAAAATACTCTCAGTTTTGCAACTGATTACCTCTACATCCCTATTTACAAGCCACGTTTGTTAAAACTTCTACAGTGCGATGCTCTTTCATCTACGGCAGAAAATATATGCAAAAATATATGCATTGAAATATATATCGAGTGAATGTCGCTGGTGGAAAAGTCCAGTATTATCACACCAATCTATTAACTTGTTCCGTTCTTCACTCAGAACAAACACATTTTATTGTTTAGTTTAGGCTCAAATGAACTTGCTACGTAAAGTGTATTAACAGCTTGAAAGCAACCGATTTCTTACATATGTCAGCTGTTTGCCGTTTATGTTCTGCAATGTACATTGCAAAGCAAATCTGAGTAACGTAATTATTTCTTAATTTAAAAAAAAAAAAAACACAAAGCAAAACAAAACAAAGCATCCACTAAAAATAAAAATAAGAAAACTTTGACAGAGGTTCGATCCTGTGTCTTTTGCGTGACAGGTTAACATACTTCTACCCAACTACAGTGATTAATACGTTCAATGATAACATTGCTTAGCTGTCTATTGATAAACCCGATTTTTTTAAAACTGTAAAGTAAGTTTTAATTATCCAGTTTTGTTATGAGTTCTTTTTTTTTTTCCTCTTCAGGAAAACCACAAATTTACGGACTTTTACTACAGTTGTTTGCAGCCATTAATGTTAGCGAACGATAGCTGTGCGAAATTAAGTGTATGTATACAGAAGAAATCTCCATTGTATGGTGTTTTTAGTCCGATAAATCGGCCGCCAAACCTGTAATGGTATTGATGGGAATGTGTTATGTTAAGCTTTGTTTACATAATTCTATATAGTTTGGACTCGTCCCTAGTGAATTGACCGGTCACCGCATGGTGCTGATATTTTTTTTTTTTTTCCTGTTGAGGGTAAACTTTTACCGTGTGAATAGTCTTTCCAAAAGTTAGAACAAGGCAGCCGTGCGAATAGACACTTCCATATTACATACTCTTCACAAGGGGTTATCTCCCATAATAAGGAAATTGCCAATGCCTCAACACACAAAACTTGATAAAATGCCATCTGGAGAAAACCGTACGCTTTAATAACAGCATAACACCCAGTTTCTACTGCATTTTCTGCCATCTTTTATGGAAAGTGGCTTTAAAGAAGAATCTTGGTTTATTTTGGGGGTATTGGGGAGAGGGGTAGAAAGTGATGTACGGTGTAGGTCTTTTGGGAATTGACATTAGGAAGGTTACCAAGTGGGTTGATGGAAATTTAGCATTACATTTGGGACGATATGGGGCCTGTTAGGATTCAACATTACGAATGGCATCATGGGGGATCTTTAGAAATTTGACATTTGGGTCACAGTATCCTTGTATGAGAATTCAGCATAACCGATGTGAATAGCTTTAGATGCGAATTAAAAGTGATTGGTCAGAGCTGTGTAGAAACCCCCGAATTCTAGGACTCTATACGCTGTTCTACTCAGTTTAAAAAAAACCCACCGAATTCTGGGACTCTATACGCTGTTCTATTCAGTTAAAAAAAAAAAAAGAAGAAGAATTCTGGGACTCTATATACGCTGTTCTATTCAGTTAAAAACCGATTTTAACCAGTTGTCAAAAAAGCCCATTAGTTATAGGTCACTTACCAAAAAATTTAGGGTCTATTATTATTTTTCATTTTTGATGTTTATTTTTGAAATAAATTATATACTTTTTATATCCTGTATACCGTACTTTGTTTTATTAAAAAAAGAGAATCCAGTTAATCTGTTACAGAAATCATAAATTAGTTTTCATGGGCTTGCATTTTAATGAAATTATTTATACCCAAAAAAATCAAGAATATAAAAAAAGTGGGGGCCTTTATATACCCGAAAATTGTAAAAATATTTAATCTGTTACAGAAATAGTCAAGGCATTTTATTCTTCATAAAATTATTGGATACCCTATTGTTGACGCATTAGTACTTCAACAACATTAGTTACTATAGAAGTAGGCTATGGTAAAATGTTAGAAAACTAGATTTATATTACTGTTCCTTTTAAAACCATCTAGAGCATAAGTAATTACTCTCAGATCAACCTTATTTTATACCCTATTACCTTAGTTATCAAGAGTAAATAGAAACACATTGGTAAATACGGTAAATATGTATTCACTATGGCATGATAAACAAGATCAAACTCATTTATACAGGTATCTCAGTATAATCAACATTTATACAGGTATCTCAGGATAAGCAACATTTATACAGGAATCTCAGTAAAAGAAACACTTGTACAGGTATCTCAGTATAGGCATCTCAAGACGATGCCATAGGAAAATGGGGGATCTGTACCACTTTATCACTACGTGATAAAAAGGGCTTGAGAGAGCCCCCATTGATCTATACTACTGTGTTATGGGAGTTCTGGACCACTTTAGAGAAATGGGGATATTGGACCTTTTTTTAAAGCTCATGGGGATAGCTCACGCAGAGAAAAAATTTGGTGTCTTGGATACAGAAATGGGGGTTCTGAACCAAGGGTGGTCACTCCAACGTAGAAAAATGGGTGGTTTTGGACCACTCAAGGGGATTCTGGGCCAGTGGGTAGTCAGTTCAGCGCTGGTTCTGGACGACTATTGGTTGTATTAGAGATGTGATTGTAGTACAGCGAAGATGTCTCTTCCAAGTTATCCTTCGAGTGTTAATCGATTGGGATCTAGTGATGAGGTTCGCAGTAGTATTCCATTAGTTGAATTAAGTGAAGAGGAGTTCAAGAGCGGCTGAAGCGTGCAAAAGAGCTTATAGCGTATGCGAATAATGATTTGTGTTACGTTCCTAAGATGATATATTGTGAGGAGAGTGAAAACGGCTATGAGAACGAGGAGTGGGTGAGGCGTAGCTAAAGTCAACAGCGACTAGGGCAGCGGTATAATCAGCAATACTACATAAAAAATAAGTTGAAGCGTTTTAAATTTGTCAGCGACGCAGCGAGATCATTTTTATCAGTTGCTGAATGGAGTGACGCGAGTTCAGTTGGAGGGCCATGTGAAATTTATAAAATCTGAGTATGTGTTCAAGCTTATATTTGAGAGGATGGGTCTTGACGAGCATGCGGCGAGATGCAAGACGGTATCTGGGAAGAGCATAGGCGAGCCGTATGATAAGATTATTTCAGAGGCGTTGGCGTCGAATGAAACAATGACGACAGCGATGCCGTTGGAATCCACGAGTTGAATAGTTCAGGTTAACCAAATCATTTGACGAGAGATTCTTTTCCTTTGGTGGAGATTACTTTTTCGACTCTGAAGAGGTTTTGTTTTGTTTTTTGTAATTCCTGCTCGTAAAAAGAACCTTGTATGGGCTCTCCCAAAGAATATTTGAGCGTGTACGTAACCGGAATGGATTTTTGAATGGTATCGACTACGAAGACTTCTTCGGTCCAGTTAGGGGTTTATCCCTTTTCGAGTATAGTTTTTTTTTTTGTCTGCTAATTCTGACGTGGTTAACTACTTTGAATTTGGATCTAAAAAATAAAGCGCCTGTGACCTGATGCTTCCGTGGGAGTCATTTTAATGCTGCGGTGCCATGTGTGATTGCATTGGTCAACGATTTCTGGCAAAAAATCTAAGTATCGGTTGGTATTATCGCTGGTAAATCTCTTCCACGTGCGATTTTTGAGAGTTCTGTTAAACAGCTCTACAACGTCCGCTTTCATTTGGTTGTGTGTGCTGTACAAGATAATATTATTTTTTTAAGCCAATCTGAGACGGTTTTGTTATAAATTCACTACCATGATCTGCCCATAATTTATTGGGTTTTCGTGCACCTACAGTGCTATCAATGCTATCCAACGCTTCAACTACAGAATTTCCTTTTTTGTTTTTCAGAGGAATTACCCATGCGTATTTGCTGAACACATCAATGACCGTCATGAGATATTTGAAATGATCGTTGTACGCGTTGTAATATCTCATGTCAACGAGATCTACCGACCATATATCGTCTGTCGCGACCACGATGACTGCGTTGTGGAAAATGCTTGCGTGCTGGTTTATACAGTTCTTCTGCGAGTATCGAAAGATCTTCTACCACAGCTGACCTTTTCATTTTACCTGGAATCCTGATGCCCAGCTTATGTTTGGTGCCAGTGATGCCACGCACAAGAGCTCGGTCTACACGTTCTCTGAAAACTTTTGGCTTGAGTGTATTTAAATCCCTCAGCATGACTTGATCGCATCCCGCTTTGTCGTCTGTATGATCTCTGTAACAGATATCGCGTTGCATCGCAAAGGCATAGACCCCGTTGTAGGGCTCTTGACCAGGCAGAGGCTGATCGTTTTCATCCATTTTCTGTTCTAAGGTATTCCATGGTTGGATATATTTATGTCCTGGTAACTTTCATTCACCACGAAGTCTTGAAAGTTTTCCGATCAGCAGATTGACGTTCATGGCGCCACCTAGAATTTTTCTCCCCGCAGAATTTACAGTCTCCCACGCACAAATTTCTTTCCACGTGAAGGTCTTCGCAGCTCGAGTCGATGTCACAGTGCCTACAAAGGTACATTTTTTTATATAGAGCCATGACACTAAGTCACCATCGCACACAACTCTGCTGCCTACATTTTAGTTGTCTCAGTTGCTGACTGCGTTACCTTATCTGTGACGATGTGTAATTTTTTGTAACCATGTACTGCACACCTCGATTTGATCATGAGGCGATTATTCTCGGTGACCACCTCAGTACGGTCGATACTCTTTGTTCTGGTTTTGCACTTAAGGCACCACGAGTTTATTTTGGCTGTTATATGTTATAGTTTACACTATTTTGGCAACAACGCTGTTTCTAAAGTTGTAAAATAACTTAGATGGGTAATTTTCCTTCGTATCAGCGTAATCGATGCTGTACCATCCATACGTGCTATCGTTGACGTCCTGAAGCTGTAACGAGTTGTACACTGCTCCTTTATGCGTGTGTTGAATGTAATGCAGGACCTCATCTGGTGGAGGTAAATCAAACGAATCGAAATACTCGACGTCGTTGTAACGTGGATCGTTGACCACGGCGACCCAGTGAGTGGCATGTCCATCGGAATAATTTTGCAGGTTAATTATGCAACTCTCGATGTGTGTAATTTGTTCAGAAAGCTGATCCTTAGAAAATATACCTCTGAAATTTCCAACGCTGAGTACTAATTCTGTTTCGAGGTCGATGATTTTAGACAGCGGAGGAAACTGTGTTTTAGGAGACCTTGTCTCCTGCGACGTTAAAACATTTTTTCTCATGCCTTTGCTAGAAATACCTTTACCGCACCTGGTTCCAGGAAGTTGGAGTCCTTTTCCGATGCAGAGCAATCCTGGAAGTAACGATCCAGCGATTCCTGCTAACAGTGGTCTGATGAATCCTCCTGGTTTGGAGAGCTGTGACACCGACAAGTTAAGAACAGCGCCTTATCGAGCAGCAGCGTGTTTGGCTACCGAGGGGGCATGACGGTGGATCAACATGACTCGGTCCGGTCCTGTGTGCCGACGCTTTAAGCCTGATCGATACTGGCCTTTTATGCGTGGCTGCCACAGCGATACTTTTCTTCTGCTGTGGTGACAGCGTTGAACCTACTAGCACGTACGACATGGTGTTATATTAAATGCTATTATTTTTTTTTTTTGGTTTTCTTCTGACAGATTTATTTCGATAGCCATGGTTGACATAACCAACGGACGATGTGACGATGACACGTTTCTGTCATAGATTTCCGTCGAGGCAGTTTCTGCTATAGGAAACACAGTTACCCATCACCACTTTATGTGTAGCTCCGGTAATGGCTCCAGTCGCCTCAGCAAGAACTAGTGCGGTGCCATGGTCTTCACGAAGGGAACGATCGCGCTGGCGATGGATCCTCCGTCGCGTATGGATCTCCGATGTTGGGACGACTTATCTTCGGCATTTCTTTATACATTACACGAGGATGTTCATTTTTTATTGAGCACGTCCAACGTCATGAATCGGTCTGACGTCACCAGCGCGTAACAGATTTAATCTTCACCTGGATCGCCAACAGTTCACCGGATTTCGATGTCGGTGGGAGAATCTTTGGAGACATCGAAGTGGAAGATGGAATACAAGTTAGCGAAATCTTCCAGTGAGATCTGCGTGCCCGTATCCACGTCCTGGTACTTCTGCATGGCTTTCATCAACATCATGTGCGCGCAGGAATAATTTCAGGTGCCTGCAGCGAAGTTTCATTCATTCTCTCTCTCTCTCTCTCTCTCTCTCTCTCTCTCTCTCTCTCTCTCTCTCTCTCTCTCTCTCTCTCTCTCTGGATATTGCCTGGAGCTGATGCGGACGTGAATGCGAAACAGATTAAGATGTTTAAACACATGCTTGTTTCCTTCTTGATCTGTGCGTTGTGTTGCCATCTGAAACACCACGAACACGTGTCTGCGAAGCTCTCTGCCTGGATTTATGGCGACTCTCCAAGACGTGGTCACCTGAGCAGCGGAAAATTGTTGCATGTAAACAAGGTGTTGCTCAAAGTAAAGTTTCATGGTGAATCTGGCCAACGTCGATTCCAGTTCAAGCATGTGAGTCGTCGATGAAGTGATTTTGGGCATCCACAGCGACAACTACGTCATGGTAAATTTCCCAAATGCTAAAACTTCTGATCTGTACATGTATTGTTTGGAGGAATCTCTTTGCAGCAACAGCGTGTGCTTGACGTCTCTGAACATCGTTCGGATATCCCTGCACACGCCGAAGATGCTGCTGAGAGCAAGCAACACGCAGATCTCATGCTCAGAATCGGTAAGAGCGCGTCGAGATGCGAATCCCACTTTGTAGGTAGAGGTACGTGCCAGTGCGAGCGCTGATGAGATAGCTTTTCTCACCATGGTCGATCCTGCAGCGTTTGCAGCCATTGCGGCCAAAATATACTCATCTGATCCTACAGCTGCTTGTCTGTAAATGATAACATTAGCGGTTTCTAGATCCGTCAACGCAGCAGCATTGGCTCGGGATGTACCAGTGGGAAATTCATTGTTGATGGTGGTGGTGCATGTTCGTATGTAGTAATCGGTGAACATGATCAGGTTCAGGATCGTGCTGGCTTGGGGCAAGTATCCATTGATTTCGTCCACGTTCTGATTGTTCAGTGTGTACTGTGCCGACCTAAATAACGACCACCAGTTATTTTGCAGCGTGACTTGTGCGCCTGCTGCATAGTTTCCACCCCACAGGTTGTACTTTCTCGCGGACCTCCAGAAAGGCCATATGGGGAAGCAATTCTCTTTTTCTCTGCGTGCTTGCGTTGAGATTGGTGATATTCGTGTCCTGGTATTCGACGTACTCGTAATCGGTTGTCCAATCGTCGATGGGAGTGTCATCGTTCAGACGAAGGTAATCGGGAGTAAACTTCGCATACACGACGTCGCTATGTTATAACACTGTAATAAAAATCGCACGGTTATTAAAAGGTATTTTTTTACCACAATCTTTTAAATCCATGACCAGACATGAGGGCGCCAAGAGATGGCATTGGTGCAGCTCGACTCACGTTTTCTCAAGATCCTGTACAATCCTTTCGATCGCGCGCTGAGAACATCAGCGGTGTTCTTGAGGACATATGTTGCCTGTGTTGAAAAATGCGGCAGTTGCTCTGTATGAAACTGCGTTGCCGGGATTGTCTGTGGTGATGATACCGACTGAGGTGTTTCCGCAATTTTACTGGATATTTTTTGTCCCACGGCCGTTGCAGCTGCAGAGGCTGCTTCGGTAACATCAGCTTCAACCGCTTCGAGGGCAACTGAGGCTGCTTTCGCTGAAATACCTCGAAAGGCTGCTCGAACGGAAGAAATTAGTTTGTACAAAATTCCGCCAACTATTTTACGACGTTGCACACGTGATCGTCTCATTTTAAAGCTACTATTTTATATGCAAATATTTTCTGGTTAGCCATCTAGCAACGCCTATCTCGTCTTGCGACGAACGTACAGAAAATATGTGATTCTTTCGCTATTATTATCGACAGCATTGATCTGTGAGCCACATGGTAATTTCCGATATCGCGTACGTGTTCTTGATTGGATAATAAATGAATGGATTAGGACGATTTTGCATGAGCGATCCCGGAGGCACGTTAATCGCTGTAGAATAAATCACGTTGGAGGCCGAACCGATCGACGACAACGATCCCTGAGCGATCAAGCAGTTGATGAGGAGGCTGTTCACATAGGTGATGTTCACGGGAAGATCTCCCTCGCGTACTCCATTTTCTGATAAAATAGTACCTGAGCTAAAACCGAGGATAAATCAAATCGACTGAGTGATGTCAAATTGTACGATGCAATTTCACGAAAGCGTGATTCTGGTTCGCAGTGTGGAGTAATTGGGTTCGATTTTAATATTTGCAGAGATATCTCCGTTAGCCGTGATCAGTCTAGAGATTTTCATGGCGATGTCGGTGATGTTGTACCCACTTGGCGAGATAGTGATCGTTTTTTGCTGAATCGATGGCGATGATGTCACGTACGAAAACCGATTGTTGTTCGCGGTGAAGTTAAAGAAGCTATTCCATATTTCGGCGGAGATAAACACGTTCTCGTATGACACCTGTTGGTCTAATTCAGCGGGGGATTATATTGCACAGTGGATGTGACAGAACGTGAATCAAACAACAGCATGGTATCGACCAGAGACAAGATGGAGAAGCAGAGCTTGTCAAAACAAAGGTTTTCTATATTTGAGTGTGTATGACAAAAGTGTGATCAACTTCAGATCAAGTTCTCGTACAGAATCTGATACTGATCCGACGTCACCAGTTGGTGATCCAGAAGATGATTGAAGATATCCACCATCTCGTTATCGATCTCTACGTCGACATCCTCCCCCCTCCTTATTTAGAAGCGATCAACAATTTTAACCGCGAGACGATATCGGCTGGGCTTTGGTAGTAGCGGATGTTGTTACTTTCAGTACCGCCGAAGATTCCTTTTCCAGTCGTTGGCTTCTTCTGCTTGTTGGACTCCTCTTGTTGATGACGTCTTGCTGCTAGCTCATAAGGACTGTTGATTCTCCTTGTCTATTCGGCAAGCTTTTTTCATAAGAAATCTCACACTGGTCTCAGTGACGCTTCTGTGAACCCTTTCGATGACTCTGCAGGCAGCCTCGTTGAGGTCTCTGGATCCGCCAACGCTTGTTCTTTTAACCTAGCAGACTCTAATCGCGCTGGCGCTGTAAAGGTTGGATCTGCAATGCGAAACATGGGTCTGGCTTCCGAGCGGTAGACTTTTTCTCTGACTTTCAGTTTCTTTTTCAGTTCAGAGTTGTAATCTTTTAACTCTCGAAGCAGCAAGCTCATGTATTTTTCACGTTCTCGTCCTTGTTGTGCTGAATTGACGGTCCGTACTTTTGGTTGATACGACCTACCAAGCGACGTGCAGCTACCGCCTTATAAAAATTATTCTCGACAGACGATCCTAACATCACTTGCTCTTTGATGTCAGGAAGTATGTCTCTCACAAAGTGCTCCAGCCGTTCTTTGCTTAACGCAGCAGGAGGCTGATAACCGGTACGAAATGTCAAATCACCAAAAGCGGCAGTGATCTTAGCATGCTCACATTGTTTTATTATTTCTTCAACCGAAAACTCACTCTGAAACGTTTCCTTTTCCAGCTGAATCCTTTCTTCTTCTTTTTCAGCGATTCAAGACTGGCTTCGGTGTTTTTTCTTCTTCCATCTTTTGGAGTGAAGTTGCTGTTTCTATTTTTTTTTTGTTTCATATTTTCACTTCGGACTTCCTGCTTCTCCGTTTTGTTCTGCTTCAGCTCGCTTCATCATCATGGCGACGTCACCTTCAGGAGCAGGAACCAACTCTTCCAGTAAACGCTGATGAGATTCCTGAGTAGATTTCAGCGTGTCCTGAGTCGATTTAAGCGTGTCCAACAACTGATCTTGCTAGTGTCGTACGTCGTTTTTGCTTCATTCAGTTTAGTGAGAATTGGCTTGAACCATTCCCCGGCGACATCTCGCTGAAAGGACTTCTAACCTATCTTGTCCTCGATGACGCTCTGGTGTAACACCACCTGCTGATCGATAAACTTTTTTAGAACGTCCTCGCGCTGACGACAATTGGTAATCTTTCGAACGGCATGCCGATATACTAATCAGGTAGGTAAAATTCGTCAAAGCCTTTTCGATATAGTTCCGGGATTGTCGCCGTCTCCCGATGAAACGTCATAAAATTGTGTTTGGATCCCGACGTCGCTGCGACATAGCAGTGTTTTAATTCTTTTGTGGTGATGCCACTGCAATGGTCTTTCGCGATTGCGTCGATGTCCCTGTTGTCGAGTGATGAAAACAGCAGAAAGCACCCCGTGTTACGTCGGATGTATTTAGGCACATCGTAGTACGACTGAGCGAGATAAATTCTGTTACAACGCTTGTTCCACAACAACGAAAGATACTTGCAGATCCGGTTCATATTTTTGCGGTCGATTTTAATATCGTCGAACCCGATGATCTTATGTTTGTCCGAATTCAGTTCTTCTAAGAGCTGTATCTGATCCGGATCTCCTATGGGAAAACATCGTCTCCCATGGAATTGTAAGCAATGCAGTTGCCGAATTCGTGCAGCGTCCAGTATTTGTCCAGGTGAGGATTGAGCGTATAAATAATCACGCGATCGTTCAGGAGCATGTTCATAAGTAGATTCGTTTTCCACAACCGATCGCACCCACAATCATGTAATGGCAATCAGGCATCAAAAATGTTGCTGGTGCGCTTTCGTTTTCGTCTTAGTGTCGAAAATAATGATGTTCATTTTCTGTATAATTCAACTTCGTGTCGTACACATCCTTCGGTACTCTCGTGGGATCAGGAAGCTCTTCTACGAGTCAGGATGAGTTGGATAAAAAAAAGTCAACCGCGTCGGATATTCAATGCAGGGTAATCTTAACATGAGCGGTCACAGCATAGTCAATCTCGATGACGTGAGTTATCCAACCCCAGATGCCAACACCGCACGATGGTCTCACGTGAGCAGACTCGCGCAGACTAATTGTCGCTGACAGGATGAACTCTCGCAGGCAGTTTAAACAAGGATGGAAGGATCTTATATGGACTTCCGGCACCGACCGGACAATTTCTGGTGTCGTCGCAGTCCGTATCGTCGGCGGGTCTAGAGGTGGCACTGGCGAACAAGTATGATAAAAAGGGTGGAACTCTCATCGGCAACTTAAACATGGGTGGAAATACATTAAGAGGACGTTCAGCAACGTGGCCGATCACCGATAACACCCAGGCGAAATCGTACTCGCACTTGAACTCGTTTGGTAGCACAAAATTATAAACGACGGGAGGAACACTCGCAGGAAATCTCAGCGTGGCGACTGGGGATAAAATCGAAGTGACGAATTATTCGCCCACGACTAACAACGAAGTGTCCACAAAAATGTACGTGGACACTGGACACATCAGAAATAATGTATGATACATTCCAACGCTCACAGGAAATACTGAAATAGACGTCAACGAAATTTTATGTCTTTTAAAGTTTATAATGCATTTGCTCATCATATCGCACCCACGACCACTGGAAGCTAGTGGCGACCGAAGGAATCACATTCAATTTTTGGCTACAAATAGTTACCGCAGACAGTTGCTATCTGGAAATTTCAAATGCGTGGACGAATTTCTGGTGCAGAGAGAATTCTCACGTGGAGACTTGATGGCATTAAATCAGTACTGCGAATTGCTTTACAGCGGTACAGCAGCGATCGGAGCAACGACATTTGGATTTTACATCGCCAGCACTTAACACGAAGTATTCCACGTTTAAGTTTACAACCACCCAATCCAGGCTTGAGTTATTTTCAGATTTTTGCGATGGATGAATTAATATAATGTGACTTGATATATTCACCATGATGAAATGGTCCAAGTGGCGATCGAACTTTACCAGTTGATGTTCGATGATACTTGTAGGCAGGATGCATCGTATGCTGGAAATGCCAATCACGTGCACAAGCATACCACGGGAGTACATACTGATATCCACCAGGTGAGAAACACGAGTAAATCATCGCTGGAAACAGCTCACGAACGACGGAAGCACAATGAAGTGAAACTGTCTTACATTTCCCTGGGGAGCATGCGTCACCAGCAGCTCAGAGACGCAATCGAGAGGTATTTTGCCGTGTTCAAATTTTATAAAAATCGGCGAGGCTTGTCAAAACTATCGAGGGCCTCATCCACGACATCATCCACGAATTGCATCCGAACCTCTTGGACGCGATCGTGAAAACCGCATACGTGAATCGACGACGGTTTGGGCGAAAAGAAGACGACGACGCACACAAAAAAAGATCGGCACGTCAGTTTGGAGTACAAGGATGCGAACACGATCATGGAAGTGATGTTGCTCAACGAACGATCTGGCGGAGATGCTTCTGACAATGAGGTACCAGCTGAAAAACCTCCTAAGGCTATATAAGCTTTATGGTACGTGATCACATACGGAGACTATGGAAAGGTCGATCACAATCTGGCCGCGAACGCGTACCAATACCTGGAGAGTTTTAAGCGGGACGAACTTGTGAGTAAGCTGGCCAATGTTCTTAAGGACGGTGACGCCATCGTCAAGGGACAATTTGCTCATCCTCCAGTGGCCTCTCAGGATGTGGTTGAGAAAATGAACCTTTTCAAATATGAATCTCTCCTGGATGTGGTGGGCCTTTCTTGAGAAATATTAGCCTACGAAAAAGTAAACAGAAACGTCGACAAAATAGCTAATGCTTTCTATCACCTTTACAAAGATGACCGTGGTGATCAAATACACTATAACGTTTCGTGTAGCAGTGGCGATAAATTTTTATGAATACTTAGAGCATATTTAACTTGCAAGCGGCTCCTGACATGTGGCCTCACCAACGAGTTCGATGATAGAACCATCAAAGTGGATCAAACGCATGTCAGATTCATCTAACATTACCTGCCACAGCTTCAAACGCTCATCAAGAGTTTAGTCGACGCTGGCAATTAAGTTGCATAAGCATAAGACGATGAAGCCCATTATCGAGTTTAATCACATCGACGTGAATTTAAGCATAAGACGATGAAGCCCATTATCGAGTTTAATCACATCGACGTGAATTTGTCGGCGGAAGAGCGTCACGGGCTAGAATCATATTATCGCTACCACCATCTAAAAGTTTACGTGCACAAGCATGCGTACAGGAGATACAAGCGCGTGCTTAGATTCATCTCGTTGACACCGCTCGCCGTGACTGCCACCGATGTGATCTCCACGGGAGCGCTAGTCAATCCGATGATGCTGATTTTGTCCGGGGCTGAACTGGCCTTACAAACGATGAAACGCATTGAGCCACGATTGGAAGCCAAAAAAATAAATATATTTCGAAGCAAGCCATGCTATCGTATCAGAAAATGGTCAATACGATCCGATCATATCTGCGTGGGGCTCCGTTTGACATGACGATGATGATTAGCGAGATGAGGATCGTCGATGATCTCATCGTGGACATGGTAGGAAACCAGTGCGGGTTGACATCGCTGAACCGATTCGAAAAAGTCTACGATAAAAGGTATGTCACGGATTGTCATCTTTAGTGACACACAGAAAATAATTGGCTACAGCAGCGATGCTGTCAACATCGACGAGGTCTTCGTCACCGACGTGATCATCCACAATCCAGATTCACTCCATGAGGTCATCGCGACGGTGGTTCCAAATAATGTTTCTGTGACGGTCGAACTGACGCTGACGAAAACACCGGGAGCAGCACGCAAGCAGGTGTTACTGACGCAAGATCAACGTACGGAGTTATCCAGAAATAGCATCGTGAAGATCTTTTGCTATGAGTATCTGATCAAGCAGCACTGCATGAGATGTATGAGTGAAAGCATCTTAAAAAGATCTTAAAATTATCTTAGACCTAAATATAGGAAACTCTGTTTCCCAAGACTTCCTAGAAAACATGGCTGACGTCAACCATGAGGTAAACCACAGGGTGGCCAACGCTGTGGATCACACTCGACATTTCACTTACGTCATTATTAAAAATCGGAAAGATCTCGAGGATGCCGTCGTGAATGCGTTCCATCTCAACATAGACATCAGCGTGGCACTCACTCTCACTCAGGTGGTTGGGATAGGAAACGATCTCGTGCTGCTTGCGGCAGGGCAGCAAAAAGAGTTCTACGACAATGGCATGCTAAACATCGTTCTACGATAAAGATCTCATTTTCAAGCACTGCATCCCTTGCATGCCTAGAGAAGAGCTCCTCGGGTTGTTGTACAGATACACTGTGTATAGACTGTTCAAAAGCACTTTTTCATTAGTTAATTAAACAAAATACAATTTTATGTTACACAAAATATTGTTTTTTTTGCTACCCGTTAGGACTTATCTCTAAATTGTCTAATCGATTATCGGATTTGTCGCCTTTGAGATGAACGACGGTGTATCCAATGGGAATAACTCCTCGGTGAGCTTCAAAAACAAAAAGATGACGGTACATCATGGCCCTAATCCCGCTCACGTACAAATGAACAATGGAGTATCCGGTGGTGCTGAATCTAACCACGTGCCTTATTTTAATACGCACGCTACGCACATTTCCATCCGTGTTAGCTTTTTAGCGACTAAACACGGGATGAACTCTCCGTCGTTTCGTCGCACAGTTGCATCATGCTTAATCTTCGCCAGAAACTCGTCAAACACAGCTGAATTTTTTATTTGGCTGGTGGTTCTCAACCTTTCGTAGTTGTATTTAATCGCTCTGATATTTCTACCATCGCAGCGCTGGCACACCTGGAAATGACCTCGAACTCCTTAGCAGTCCAGGCAGGGTTTAAGTCCCTGACATCCCTTCGCGATGAGGTCATTATGCTGTGCGCAGTACTCGCTCAAGCATGCCTAGTTGCACTTTTCCGTGCTGCCCTGATGTAACCACGTGCACCTGTGATATCCAGGCATAGGCATTTTATAACAAGCAATTGAAGAAACAGTCTGCTGACCTATCTATCTATCTATCTATATATATCTATATA